>ML306165.1:0-42850 GCA_005239505.1 Nicotiana paniculata
ACCAAATATGTACCCAACAACCGAGCCTCTCCCGGCTCAAACCATCCAACCGGTGATCGACACCGCCTACTATATAAAGCCTCATAAGGAGACATCTGGATACTCGACTGGTAGTTGTTGTTGTAGGCAAACTCTGCTAAAGGCAAGAATTGATCCCATGATCCTCCAAAGTCAATAACACAAGCTCGGAGCATATCCTCCAATATCTGAATAGTCCGCTCAGACTGCCCATCCGTCTGAGGATGAAATGTTGTGCTCAACTCCACCTGGGGGCCTAACTCTCGCTGAACTGCTCCCCAGAAATGCGAGGTAAATTGTGCACCCCGATCCGAAATGATAGATATCGGCACACCATGAAGGCGAACAATCTCCCGGATATAGATCTCAGCTAACCTCTCGGATGAATATGAAACTGCCACAGGAATGAAATGTGTTGACTTGGTCAGCCTATCAACAATGAATCAAACTGTATTGAACTTCTTCCGGGTCAACGGAAGTCCAGAGACGAAGTCCATAGTGATCCTCTCCCACTTCCACTCGGGAAGATCAATCCTCTAAAATAAGCCACCAAGCCTCTAATGCTCATACTTAACATGTTGACAATTCAAACACCGCACCACATATGCTATAATATCCTTCTTCATTCTACGCCACCAATAATGTTGCCGCAAATCCTGATACATCTTCGTGACGCCCGGATGAATAGAGTACCGGGAACTATGGGCCTCTTCTAAAATCAACTCTCGGATCCCATCAACATTGGGAACACAAACTCGCCCATGCAATTTCAAAACACCATCATCATCTAAGGTCACCTGCTTGGCACCTCCGCGTTGCACCGTGTCTCTAAGGACACACAAATGGGGATCATCAAACTGCCGATCACGGATACGCTCCAATAATGAAGAACGAGCGACCGTACAAGCCAACACTCGACTAGGCTCAGAAATATCCAACCTCACAAATCGATTGGCCAAAGCCTGAACATCCAAAGCAAGCGGCCTCTGACTGACCGAATAAAAGCAAGACTGCCCATACTAGCTGACTTCCTACTCAAAGCATCGGCCACCACATTGGCCTTTCCCGGGTGATATAAGATGGTAATATCATAATCTTTCAACAACTCCAGCCACCTTCTCTACCTCAAATTCAACTCCTTTTGCTTGAACAAGTACTGAAGACCCTTATGATCCGTGAACACCTCACACGCCACGCCATACAGATAGTGCCTCCAAATCTTCAATGCGTGGACAATGGCTGCCAACTCCAAATCATGCACTGGATAGTTCTTCTCATGAATCTTTAACTGCCTCGAAGCATAAGCAATGACCTTTCCATCCTGCATCAACACTGCACCAAGCCCAACACGGGAAGCATCGCAATAGACTGTATAAGGCCCTGAACCTGTGGGCAACACCAATACCGGTGTCGTAGTCAAAGTTGTCTTGAGCCTCTGGAAGCTCGCCTCACACTCGTCCGACCATCTGAACTGGGCACCCTTCTGGGTCCACCTGGTCATCGGGATGCAATAAATGAGAACCCCTCCACGAACTGACGATAATAGCCTGCCAATCCCAAGAAACTCCGAATCTCTGTAGCTGATACTGGTCTAGGCCAGTTCTTGACTGCCTCAATATTTATCGAGTCAACCTGAATACCCCCTGCTGATACGACATGACCCAGGAATGCAACTGAACTCAACCAGAATTCACACTTCGAAAACTTTGCACTGTCTTTCAGAGTCTGAAGAACCACTCTGAGATGTTGTTCGTGCTCCTCCTGACTGCGGGAGTATATCAATATATCATCAATGAAGACTATCACGAATGAGTCCAAATAAGTCCTAAACACTCGGTTCATCAAATCCATAAAAGCTGCTGGGGCATTTGTCAACCCAAACGACATGACTAGAAACTCGTAATGCCCGTACCGAGTGCGGAAAGATGTCTTAGGGACATCGGATGACCTAATCCTCAACTGATGGTATCCAGATCTCAAGTCTATCTTTGAAAATACCTTAGCACCTTGAAGCTGATCAAACAACTCATTAATCCTCGGCAGTGGATACTTATTCTTGATTGTAACCTTGTTCAATTGCCGGTAATCAATGCACATCCTCATCGAACCATCCTTTTTATTCATAAACAATACTGGAGCACCCCAAGGAGAAACAGTGGGTCTAATGATACCCTTCCCAAGCAAATCCTACAACTGTTCCTTCAACTCTTTCAACTCTGGCGGGGCCATGCGATACGGTGGAATAGAAATGGGCTGGGTGCCCGGAGCCAGATCAATGCAGAAATCAATGTCCCTGTTGGGTGGCATCCCCGGCAGGTCTGAAGGTAAGACCTCAGGGAACTCACGAACCACGGGTACCGAATCAATAGAGGGAACCTCAACACTGGAATCGCGCACATAAGCCAAATAAGCCAAACACCCTTTCTCGACCATACGCCGAGCCTTCACGTACGAATAGCACTGCGGGCAGAATGACCAGGAGTTCCTTTCCACTCCAAACGGGGGAAATCCGGTAAGGCTAAGGTCACTGTCTTGGCATGACATTCCAGAATATCATGATAGGGGGATAACCAATCCATCCCCAATATAACATCAAAGTCGACCATACCTAAAAGCAACAAATCAACATGGGTCTCAAGACCCCCAATTACCACAATACAAGAACAATGGACTCGATCGACCACGATAGAATCACCGACCGGTGTAGATACATAAACAGGAACACTCAGTGGATCGCTAGGCATGACCAGGTAGGGTGAAAAATAAGAGGACACATACGAATACGTAGACCCTGGATCAAATAGCACTGAAGCATCTCTGTCACAAACACGAAAAGTACCTGTAATGATTGCATCTGAAGACTCAGCCTCTGGCATGGCCGGAAGAGCATAACATTGGGGATGGGCCCCACCACCCTGAACTAGATATCTGGGACGGACGGTTGCTGGTTGGCCTCCATCTCTGGCGGCCTGAGCTCCACCTCTATGACCTCTACCTCCACCTCTAGCACATCTACCCCCACCTCTAGCTGGCTGGGCAAGCTGTGGAACATCTGGTGCCTGTACTATGGCACGAGAACCCTGATGCTGAGACCCACCAGAACCTCGGGGGCAAAACCTGGAAATGTGCCCCCAAACCACCGTAAGTATAACAAGGCCTCTGCTGATGTGACTACTGACGCTGGAACTGAGCCTGTCGACCCTGATAACCACCCTGGAAATTCTGAAGTGGCGGTGCACCGATAGGTGCTGGTGGCGCACTGTAAGGCTGCTGATCGGAATAGTGCATCTGATAACCACGACCACCTGAATTACCATGGGAAACCTGGAGAAGTGACTGAAAAGGTCTGGGAGGATGACCTCTGCCTGAAGAATCCCTGCCTCCAGATGAGGCTCCACTGAAACGAACGAAATGGCGGGGCCTCTTGTGAGCCCCCTGACCACCACCCTGCGACAAAATCATCTCAATCCTCCTGGCCACATTGGTCGCATCCTAGAACGATATATATGTACCTGACTCTCTGGCCATCTGAAGTCTGATAGGCCGGGCCAATCCCACGATAAACCTCAGAACCCTCTCCCGATCAGTGGGAAGTATCATAAGAGCATGTCGGGCTAGAGTGATGAACCTGGTCTCATACTAAGTGACGGACATGGATCCTTGATAGAGACGCTCAAACTGCCTCCGAAGGTACTCTCTCTGAGTAATGGGAAGGAACTTCCCCAGAAATACCTCTGAGAATTGAGTCCAAGCCAAAGGTGTAGATCCAGCTGGTCTGGCTAAGTAATAGTCTCTCCACCAACTCTTGGTTGCGCCAAATAACCGAAAAGTAGCGAAGTCAACTCCGTTGGACTTCACTATGCCCATGTTCCGAAGAACCTCATGGAAGTTGTCCAAATTATCCTGGGGGTCCTCTGATGGTGAACCAATATAAGTAGCACTAAATAACTTAGTGAACCTGTCTAGTCTCCACAAAGCATCTGCTGACATAGCTGCTCCCTCTGCTACCGGCTCTACAATACCCGGTTGAGCTACTCCGGCTGGCTGAGGTGCCAGAGTCTGAAACTGTGGAATGAGCTGCTCTGGTACGCAGGCGGCAGGAGTCTGGGCACCTCCCCCAGCTTGAGAGGCGGCTGGTGCTGTAGGAAGAAGACTCGTCTGGGCTACACTCTCCATGAGTCCGACTAGACGGACAAGGGCGTCCTGAAGCATTGGGGTAGCTATGAACCCCTCAGGGACCTGAGCTGGTCCAACTGGGACTGCCGAAACTAGGACCTCCTCGTCAGACTCGACCTGAGGGTCCTCCACTGGGGCTGCTGCTCTAGGCTGAGCCCGACCCCGGCCTCGGCCTCTAACACGGCCTCGTCCTCGACCTCGACCCCGAGTAGGAGTTGTAGCAGGAGTGTCAGGTTGTTGGGCGGAACCAAGGGAAGCACGCGTCCTCGCCATCTGCGAGAGAATAGAATAGAAACTCAATCAGTACTCAGAATTCATAGCGCACGACAGAGATGAAAAGAAATATGGAGTCATCCTAACTTCGCAGCCTCTGGGGCTAAATACAGACGTCTCTGTACCGATCCCTCAGACTCTACCAAGTTGTCTGTGAGTTGTGAAACCTAAGTAACCTAGTGCTCTTATACCAACTTGTCACGCCCCGAAATCTCACCACCGGGTCGTGATGGCGTCTAACGTTGAACCCGCTAGACAAGCCAACGTGAATAAATAAACTAGCAAATTAACATCGATTTAATAGGATAAACTAAATAACTTACAATTTAACAGCGGAAATAAATATGGTTTCAAGCTAAATAAGGACAGCATAATACATCGACGCATAATTTTCCCAAAATCTGGAGTCACAAACTCACGAACTGCCTATAAGAGTGCTAAATACATAACTGAAAGGAAATACATGTCCGCCTCTGAAACTGGAGGAAAAATAAGACAGAATCGAATACAAAGGGATGGAAGAGACGCCAAGGCCCACGAACGCCAGCGGGTATACCTTGAAGCCTCTACGATAGCTGGAAGACACTCTCACTAATGATGTCCTCCGGGTCCGGCTGCGTAATCTGCACAATATAAAGAAGTGCAGGTGTAGCATCAGTACAACCGACCCCATGTAATAAGTAAGTGTCGAGCCTAACCTCGGCGAAGTAGTAATGAGGCTAAGACACGACAACAAAGTGTACCTGTGCAATTCAATAATATAGCAGAAACTAAACAAGAATACAATTACGGGGGAAACATGCTGGGGGGTAAGAGATAGCAAATACTGAAATGACATATATGTAAACAACAGTCTGAAATATCTAAGAAAAATCACGGGAAATGACAACACAGATTAAACAGTGAAGGATGCAGCACGACATGTCCCATCGTGCATAATAACAATGTAAAACACGGCACGGAATGTCCCCTCGTGCATAATAACAATATAAACATGGCACAGCATCACCCTTCGTGCTTTAACACTCTTCCTTACCCAAACAGCAATCACAAACAAGGGCAAGGAAATAAACAGAGTAAAAATAGAAATCCCGGCAAGGGAACATCGATTAAACCATCAAATCCCGGCAAGGGAACATCAATTAAACAATTAAATCCCGGCAAGGGAACATCAATTAAACAATTAAATCCCAGCAAGGGAACATCAATTAAACAATTAAATCCCGGCAAGGGAACATCAATTAAGCAATTAAATCCCGGCAAGGGAACTATACAACGATGACCCGGCAAGGGTACATTTCAATAGCTCTTTCTCTTTCTTTCACTTTCATTTCCATAATTTATTCTATTACTCGAGCCAATACTCCAAAGGATGTAATTATCTCATATTCCTTCATCATTCGTTTCACAATTTGAGTCAATGCTCCAAGGATGAAATTATCTCATATCTCTTCATTATTCGTTTTACAATTTGAGCCAATGCTCCAAAGATGTTTAAAGAATACAATTTCCTTCACATGCTCATTTACATCATATAGGGATCATCAATTAGGCATAGGAATTACAACAAAATCAGAATATTCACAATATAGGGACTATGTGATCGCAGAGGAACCTACGCGATCGCATAGAGTAAATCATAAAACACCAGCAACGACTAAAAAAAATAGATTTTTCAGGTTTTTACACCCCGTTAACTACCTGAAACTCACCCGAGCCCTCGGGTCTCAAAACCAAAAACACACACGGGTCCCAAATCATCCTACGGACTTATTCAAGCATTCAAATCGCCAATACAACATCATATACATCGAATTAAACCTCAAAATCCATGAATTCTATCAAATTTCATAAAACATCAAATTTTCCATTTCAAGTCCGAAACACGTCAAACGAAATTCATTTTCAACCAAACTTTACAGGAAGCGATTAAACCATATATAAGACCTGTACCGGGCGTCGAAACTAAAATACGGGCCCGATACCATCACTTTCTAATCAGATTTCATTTTTTTCAATTTTCTTAAATATTTTCAGAAAACAATTTCACTTAAAAATTCATTTCTCGGGCTTGGGGCCTCGGAATTCGATTCCAGGCATAAGCCCAAGTACCATATTTTCTTACGGACCCTCCGGGACCTTCAAATCACGGGTCCGGATCCGTTTACTCAAAATGTTGGCCGTAGTCAAATTTATTCATTTTAATATCAAGTCTTAGCATTTTTCATAAAATTTCATATGTAAGCTGTCCGGCTACGCGCTCGGACTGTGCATGCAAATCGAGGCAACTACAAATAAGGTTTTCAAGGCCTCGGAAGTACGGAATATGTAATAAAATAGGTGATGGCCCTTTGGGTCGTCACATGATCACTGGATCTAAAGGACCCAAAATGAAAGGGTAGGTGTAAACACTTAGAAAACCCTCCACGTGGGTAGTGATCGATTCCTCGGGGGCAGGAACCACTACGAGCTTATCGGCCTAATTGCAGTCATCCTTGACCTTCTCGAGAATACTGTCAGAGATCGAACATATGTATCTCGAGACCGACTCGCACCGGTCTGATACCGAGGAGGTTTTCTCAACCTTGAAGTCAGCTCCGGTTGGGCAACCCACAAGGGCGAACACATTTAGAGGGGGTTTTGGTGTCGGTTCCTCAGTGGCAGCAGGCATAACGTTCTTAGACGATCTCGAGGAAGAGGGAGTTTCTTTTTGAGGAACAGATTTTGAAGTCTTTGCCGTTACTTCTAAATAGGGGAGAAAAGAAGGTGTTGATAAAAGAGAAGGTGTAATTAACAGATAACTTATGAAAGCTTTCAGAAAACTAGAAGGGAAGAAGTTTTAAACTTAAGCTAGAAAGCTAGAGGATGAGAGTGATCAAATTTTCTTAAAACACAAGAACAAAAGTTTAAATATAGAAGTTCTAATGAATGGAAGGAGGAAGTATAAATTTATATTTGCAAACGGCAGTTCAATACTTGTAATGGTCGACCAACAACTGACACAAATTTAGTGCCTTGAAGACTGGACCGACGTGACGTTTCAGTTATCTTTTGTCGCTTATGTCATGATTTATCGAAACAAGGATCGGAAGTTCATGTCGATTCTCGTTGTCTTCTCTCCAAAAAGTGAGGGGACTATCTGTATACGGTAGAAACCAAGCTTGTTTGTTGCATGACAGATCAGGGATGAAACATAATGGATCAAAGATCGACCCTGGATTCCATTGAACCTAGGCACGAGGTTAGAGCATGCGTTTTCAAGATTATCGAGTCCGTAACTCAGAAACTGACCCTGAATCCAAACCAGCTCAAGAAGTCATTATTGAATCAAAATAACGGGAGGCCGAAATATCTGTAACCGGTCGAATATCACGGCGAAAATCTCGACACGTATCTATCAAATCGGTTAATTAACAAATCATGAGATTTTTTACCTTATATAGAATTGTACCTAAAAAGTAAGACCCTTCTACTATATAAAGGAAGTCTGATTATTTGTAAAACATATTGTAACACGCATCCCAAAGCAATAAACTATTGCTTCTAGCTATTATTATCTCATTACTCTGCTCCGGCACCGATTGTATCATTTTTGACTCGAGGGTGATCAACCTTCAAGGCCAAGATTGTTCAATTTGTGTGGTTTGCATTTACTATTTTTTATCGTTAATTTCAATATTAATCTGATTTCTCTATTTGTATCAAGTTATATTACGTATCTTTAAAACCGTGTATGAATTTAATATTACCCAATTTTGAGGGTAAACAGTTGAATTTGCAAATAAATATTGCATTTCATATTTAAACATATTGAGCTTCAGTTTTTATAAATTTACGATTTCACCATGATTATTTGCATATTTGAACTTTACATGAAATAATAAAATATAAGTCTATGTTTTAAAAAAAAATGGAAGTCTAAAAATAAATTTAAACTAAGTGAATTTCATATTAAAACACAGATTCAAAACCATTCCTTTTTCCGACTCCTAACTTCATCTTCAATTTCAATTTCAATTTCAATTTCAGCTCAAACATTTTCCCAAAATATAGAAATTAAAAGAAAGAAAAAAGCAGTGAGATACCAAAAGCCCCATTGTCGTGGCCCGTGGGGATCCGAATTGAGGAGTCAATAGAGTAACTTGTACGACGACGTTTGAAAAGAACGAACTGATGAAGCAATGAAGAGCGCAGAGTGATAGATCCGAATTCGAAGAAAGTATAGAGGCCGATCGAGACGATGGCAGAAGATGAGTCAGCCAAGCCTAAGCCTCGACCAATCATCCGTCTTGGTCTCTTCCTTATTTCCCACAGCTTCCTCGTCAGGTTCGTCTCTTACTCTTTCTCTATCTGAATTCATAACGTTTTCTTTTCTTTCTTTTTTTCTTTTTGTTGCGTGCGGAGACTTTTAAAGTAAATACTACTAAAAGCAAGCATATGAATGAAGGTTTTGAATTATTCGCTGATTAATGTTGCATTTTGGTATGTCTTCAGTGTGGTTTGCTGCGCAGCTGGGGTTTTTGCTCTCTTGCTCTTACCTGTTCTCGCTAAGAACACCTACATTTCCGAAAATGCCCTCATGCCTGGTTTGTTTTAATCTATCGATGTGTAATTCTAGTGCTTACTGTTTTAAAAAGACTCTCCCTTACACTTGGTTTCGACCATTATTTTGCAGGTTCTGCTAGTCCCATGCTCTCAAATGATGATGTTTCACGGGCTAGAGCATTTGTGAACAAGGTCGTTAGCTTTGATTCCAAATCTGATACCTCAAGCATGTATGTACTTGCCTCGACATTATTTATGCTGAATGTCTTTCCTCCATGTTGTTTGTTTTCTAATGTAGACGTGGTCCTTAGTAGAAACCACTTAGTGAACATTGTTTCCTTGCTGACGGATATGTTCTTATGAAATATACTGATGTCCGTAATTCGGTGAAATGTGTACACTCTCAGATACTCTTTAGAGATGATCACCTAATAAGGGACTTCCTTCTCTATTTGTACTATGTTGCCAGGGAAAGCTAAATATAGTAAAGATTCTATATTGTTTTGTTTACAAGTTTTGTACCAGTTGATTCTGGGGCAGTGCTTAATCTGAGTTTTCTCCTGCCCCAGTCAGGTTCTCGAGGTTCCCATCGATCGAGTACAAAGGTTTTCTGAACTTGGTTATGCTCCCCTTTGAACGAGTGCTATTTCTATAAAGAAGGTTGATTAGGAAAATGTTGAATTGGCTTAATAGCATTGTGCCGATTAAGGTTCTGACCCGTTTATACCCTTTCGTCTCCTTTTTTATATTATGATGGAGCAAAATAAAAACTTAAGATAATAACTTAATTGGGAAGTTGGATACTAATGTCTTGTCTGGTTTCACCAAGTCTTGGGAGTCCAATATTGTTTCACCAACAAAAATCACTGTACTTATATTGAGGTTTGTAAGGGGGATAGAAAGAGATTATTTGAGGTCAGTAGGACCTTTGTAAGTCCTTGTTTTCTTTATGTACTTTCGACAGCCTAAATCTACTGTGTGTCTATAACTAATATATATATTTGTTTTCGTGGATGTAGGGGACTTCAAGAATTGGTGGCACAACATATTACAGATTTGGGCTGTGAAGTTAATTTTCATAAGTTCCTACCTCAAGTGAATAAGTTTAACCCCCTGCATTTTTTCTCCAGTCCTGATCAAGGAATAGTCCAAGAGAATTATAGTTGCTCATCATATGGCATCAATACAGTTGGATTTATAAGAGCGCCAAATGGTGATGGGAAGGAGGCTATTGTATTGGTGACCCCTTATAATTCTGTAAAGACCAGCACCGGTGAGGCTTTATCACTAGGCATTGCATACTCAATTTTCTCCCTGCTTACTAGAGTGACGTGGTTAGCTAAAGATATCATATGGCTTGCTGCGGATTCACAGCACGGGGAATATCCTGCAGTTGCTGCATGGCTAAGAGAGTATCACACGCCATCATTTGGTGATTCTGGGAGAGGTCTATTTGAATCAAATGCAAGTCCAACAACCGGAGAAAAGAGACATAATGATTTTCTACGTGCTGGCACGATGGCTGCTGCCCTTGTCATAAAGGTTACAGATGGCAGTGAGAAAGCAGAAAGAGATGTTCTCAATTTATATGCTGAAGCATCCAATGGGCAGATGCCAAACCTTGATCTGATCAATGTTGTGAACTATTTGGCTGTAAATGGGCAGGGGTTACGGGTGAAGGTTGAAAAATTGGGGTCATTGCTTGACTCTTGGTGGTTGAGAAGTCTGGGTGAACTGTTTCAGAAACTGGGGAAAGTTGCTAGAAGTTTGAATCCCCAATGGAACTTCGGTATTTCTGTTGCAGAATATATTGAAGGCACTGCTACACTTGCTAGCTCATTATATAACCAGGTATATACTTCAGCCTAACACCCTTTTGATAACACTTCAGTGTAACACTTTTACTGGGTGGGTACATGCTTTCAACCCCCCCCCCCCCCCCCCCCCCCCCCCCCCCNCCCCTCGAGAAGCAGAATGTTTGGATTGTTGGTGATTGGATTGCGTGTCCTTCCAGTTGGAGGCCACAAGTTTCAATCATGAAAAACATCTTAATATGCCCAATTAATCTATGTGCATCTGGAAGTTAGATATATTACTCTGTTCAAGTTGGATCCCTATTCATATGTTGCAATTGTTATTCTATTTTAGGCACTGGGTGTTCCCACAGGTCCTCATGGTGTTTTTCGTGATTATCAAGTTGATGCCATTACTATGGAAATTTCATCCAAACGTTTAGCAAACTACAAAAACCGACCTAGCGAGTTACTTTTGCAAGGTGGCAGGTCAGTATTCAGTGCCCTTCCCTCCCCAAGTGTTATTAAAAGTCATCTCTTAGCAACAAAGCATGCAACATGGGCATATGGCTTCATGGGTGAAGTCGTGTGCTTCAGAGAACTATGCATTTAGCGAATAGCAATCCAATAAGAGTGGTTGATTCTTCAAATCTCACTTTAAAGATTAAAAGACAAAAGAGAAAAAGGAGGGAAAAGAAGTCAACTTTGCTATTTGAGTAATAAGACTCATCTCCAAAGTTCACATATGGCTCAATGTTATCTTTGTTGTCCTCTTATTTGTCTCGAGCTTATGATATCGAACCTGTGACGTGTGCCTAACCTAGACATCATGTGCTACCATCTTACACTAGACCAAAGCCCTAGGTGCTGCTTCACTTCTTGCAATTTGTTGTTCTTTTTTTTTCTTTTTTTGCTATTTAACCTTAATTTTTTTCATTGAAAATATAACAAATACTCCTAAGCTCTTTACTCCAAGGACAACTTTGGAAAAAAGAAGTTAATTCCTTCTTGGTTTTGAAAAAATCAAATATTGGGGACCACAAAGTAAAGGCCAAAAAATCAATTAAAGTGGAACGAAGGGAGTACTAGAGAGGGATGGTCATTTTAGGGCATCCCCTGAAACGAAAAAGGGAAAGCCAAATCGGAACTCTGGAAGTGGTTTTGGCTTTGGTAATGATTGCATAATCTCTTATTTGTTCCCCTATATTTTGTAGTAATAACACTGCTGATTTGTCTTTCAAAATTTCTGATCTTATTGCAGATTGGTTGAAGGAGTGATCCGATCTGTAAATAATCTGCTCGAGAAGTTTCACCAGTCCTTTTTTCTCTATCTTCTGACATCTCCAAATAGATTTGTGTCTGTTGGAGTCTACATGATACCTTTTGCCTTGCTTGTTGCTCCCCTTCCTATGGTCGCAGCTTCTCTTTTTGCTGATGCTAGCAGAAGGAATTCTGGGATGGAAAACAAGGTCGTCACAACTTTTCCATCTTCTTCTGATATCCCTGCCATCACATTTGGATCCTGGAGATGGCTTCATGCAGCGAAGACCGTGTTTATTGTCCACTTTTGGGGTGCTGTTATAACATTGCTTCCGCACTTTCTGTCTCTAGTACCAGATTCCGCACCTCTGACCAACCTCATAACCTGGATCGTGCTTTCAGCGTCCAGTCTCTTGATCTTGCAAGTGATTCTGGGTTCCTCCTTTTCTCTTCAATCCATGAACCAAACTGGAAGAATGGAATGGACTCTTTTGAAATCAGTGACAATTGCTGCTGCCTGTACTGGACTTTGCATAATGTCAATCATAAACTTTGCAACTTCAGAAATCGGAGCACTTATGCTGGTCCCTATGTGTTTGATGGCTAGACCCTTGAGGATCGATGCTAAAGCTAAAACCTTGAAGTCATTTTCTAGGGCGGCTTGCAATATAGTCTTAATAATTCTGTTTTTCCCTCCAGTCAGTTATTATTTGTGGAAGGGAGCATTAGTAGGTCTTGACAATGCAAGAATTGGTGAGTTCTGGAACTGGGTGGAGTCCCTTTGGAAATGGAACAGTGCAACTTACATATACATATGTATGGTTCACCTTCCATGCTGGGTTTTGTGTGTTCATACACTGGGGTATCCTTGTTGATGCACTGTTTTTTTTTTCCCACTGTACTTGTATACCCACAAAAATGGAATTGAGAGTGCATTTAAGGATCTATCATTTTCTTTATTTACAAGCGCTATAATTTTCCGTGTATGTCTGATAAGCATTTAACTGAATGCGTGACCATCAAATGATCTAATGGTCGAGGGCTATATTCAACTTGCCGTAGACCGTAGTGGATGGATAGTGTAGGAAAGAAGTCCAAATTCATCTATACTCCTACAAGAAGGTCAATTTCAATAAGAATTAAACTCTTGAATAAGTTAGTAATTACTATTTGAAGGAAAAATATTTTATTTATAAATTTATGAATGAGCCATATAATTCTTTATTTCCTCCACAGATTTCCACACATAAAATAAGTTATTAATACCCCTATTTATAATAGTATGAAACCTATTTCAATTAGAAACAGGAAAGTCTATTCTTATATTTATTCTAACTGCAAATCCTATTTAGACATGAATTAAATAAATCAAATCATAAATAAACTAAGGTTTCCTGCTACAATTTTGAATTAGTTTTCCAACATTCTCTCATAATTCAAATTTGTATACGTCTGACTTGTCGTTGTACAGTTATGTTGGATCACTTCTCTCCGGCTTTCACTTTTGATGAAGTACATGTCTTCATCCATCAATTTTGTTGAAGCACTTGTATCCAACTCACGTTGATGCACTTTGTCACCAACACTCAATTTTATTGAAACACCTGGTCTCCAACTCACGTTGATGTACTTTGTCACCAACCCCGAATTTTATTGAAACACATGTCTCCAACTCACGTAATATTATTAATTCATTAATGTTAATAATAATAATGTAGTGAGGCAAAAGTTTAGCAACGAATTGAGTAGTAAAGAGATCCATGGCAGCGTAGGGCTCACGCCTTTGGGCGCAAATCTGAAAATTTCTATTTTTAAGTTCCCGCCAAATGAGTTGTCGGGCAGGAGGCGTAATTAAATAAATAAAGTTGGTCTAAGAAATCAAAAGAGAAATGAATTAATTTGCTTTTTGAAAATTGGGATCTGTTCAGTGTTCACACCTGGCAGATAATGTATCATTTACAGAGTAAAGGTTCAAGGTTGTTCCATAGGATTCCTCGAAGGTCCATGTTTACACGTAACATAACATGTCTACTCCATAGCCTTTCAATCTATCACGTACCACTCTACAATCCTTATGCTTTTCACACTTTCCCATCTCCAATTGTTACGCTATTCACAATTGCATTGGATTCTCCTTTCCTCCTACCATTTTTCTTATTCCGTCGGGTTCGTGATTATTTTATCTTTTTATTTTGATTCAAAATAAGTATTTATTTACTCGATTAAGAAAATATTAATTTTATTTTTCTAAAATTTATCCTTATTTATATATTTTAATGTGTCAAGGTAACAATTAATTAAGGCTTTATTTAGAGAATACCTTTTTTTTTATCTATGAGTTCATATTTCGTTAATGAGTGTGCCAAAAGTAAAATACTCTTATTGTGGACCGAGGGGAGTATTATCCTTCCATTTCCCATGCACCCTCAACTCATAAATACTTCATTTTCTATGTGATACAGTTATTATTTGAAGAGTCAAAAATAATTTATTATAATTTTTGCAATTACTCTATAGATTTTTTTGAATTGTTGATAATTGTAACTGTTACTATCTTATGTAATTTTTAAATATATAATTTTTATTTTAAAAAGCTTGAAGATTCTATGGTTGAATTAATACTAAAAATTAAGTAATTTAGCCATCATACTTCGAATTGGTCATCACATAAAATGAAAGGAACGGAGTACTTCTCAAGAAACAGATGGAGTAAGGAGTAACAAATTCCGACAACGATCTAGTAACGTGTGTTTGACTATAGCAAATGCAAGCTTGATATTTTGAAGGGCTTGGCACTTATTTAAAATACCAATTATTTTAAATAGAGAGGAAGATCATTTATGTAACAGTTTTTGCTTTTACAGTACTATTAATAACATGTTTGACCGAGCTTCTCTAAAGGTTAAAAGTATTTTTTTTTTCTTTTTTTAAAAATATTTTTTTTTCTTTACTTAATGTGTTTGGTCAAACTTTTTGGAAAAAAAAAATACTTTTGAGAATAAGTAAAAGCAGTTTTTGAGAATCAGAAAAAATAGCTTCTTCCCAAAAGCAGAAGGAGAAGCAGTTTTAATTTTTTTTTCTTACTAAAAATACTCTTAACAACATATAGTATATACCAAAATAACCTTACTTATTTTAGACCTAATACTTTGGATATTCATGTATACGTATTTCTTCTTATATTTAGAATAACTTTTTTAATATATAGTAACTTTAGGGGTGAATACTTGAATGATTATTAATATATTTAAATCATAATGTAAGAATTAAAGTACTTTTAATTATATTTTTATATTTTACTTAAATAAAATGAAATAATTTAATTATTGTCTTTATAATAAATTTTTGAGATTTTTTATTTACTTATAATATTAATTATTATGTAAATCTATTCATGTTCTTATTAGTAATTTGATACTTAAAAATAATTTTTGAAAAGCTCGGTCAAACACAAATTATTGCTCAAAAGTGCTTTTCAGAGTAATTAGCCAAACACAATTTGCTTCTCTCCAAAAGTATTGTTTCCAAAAGCATTTTTGGAAAAAGCAATTCTCAAAATAAATTAGGGTCGAGCATAATTTGGTAAATACCGAATCACCGTACTGAAACTGAAAATTTTGGTATTCGGTATGGTATTTGGTTTAAGTTTTAAATAAAATTGGCATTAGGTATGGTCATTAGTATTTTAAAATGAAATACTGAAATACCGATACCGCATCGAAATATATATTATATTATATTATACAATACACATTTTATTAATTATAACTTAAGTATAAGAAATCTAAAATATTACTTTCCTTTATTATCTAAGTTCATCAATTAACTCTAAGCAAGTAACACGACCTTTCTCTAAGTTTTTTCTCTCTCTATGTTGGTATATGTTGATTTGGACAAAATGTTTGTGGTTTTGTATTTTTAGTACTTTAATTAAGAATATTACCGTCTATGACTCTATGCACTAGTTAGTACCCAAACCGAATAAACTGAAGTTACCAAATCGAATAAACCAAAATCGAAAGGAAAAAAACTGAACCATACCAAATTTAATTAGGTATGGTATTGGTATAGCATTTTACAAAATCGAATACCGAAATATCAAACCGAAATTTCCAAATACTGTACCGTACCGATCGACGAACACCCCTAAAATAAGCTGATTTTTCCACTTGGCCAAACAGGTTATGAGCCTGTTTAGATGAGCTTATTTTAAGTGGCTTTTAAGTCAAAATAGCTTTTAAGCCATAAATTAGAAATTCTAGTTTTTGGCTTTTGGCTTGTTTTTACCATTTTAGCTTAAAAGCATTTTTTTACTCTATCCAAACACAACAAAATAACTTAAAAATTATTTTAACTTCAAAGCATTTAAAATAAGCCAATCCAAAGGGGCGCTAATTTATCTTATTGAGATTTGAGTATTAATCTCTCAAGATCCATCTCACCTTCGTTATCCTTCTCTGGCATTCACCAAGAGATACATATAGTCAAAGAAGGAGCTAAATTTGAAGTTATTATCCTTTTAAGTTATTGAGTTTTAAATTAATGAATGATATATTTTTAATGAATTTTTTTAGACAAATATAAAATTTGAACTAAAATTATTGAGGAACCCGCCGTAATCGACATGGTAACTCCACCCCTGCGCAGAGTACGTCTAAACTTAAATGGAGAAAAATATATCTCCACAAGAATCCATAAGGAAAGAGGCCTAAGGGTGATCAATAATTCAATATGCATGTCCTGCATGCTAAGGGTGACATCAGTACTGTTGAAATCCTTAACTCTCTTAGGTCAATCGACAATCAGTACAATTCTTAATCCCTGTATGTGAATAGGAGTAGTTGTTTACACAATAGGATGGAGTGCTGTTAGTTTGACTAGTTGAACAGAAGATGCAATTACCTCCCCATCTTGGCTAAAATCACTTTTATAAATGTCCCCACACGGCAAACAGATATTGACTGGTGAATACTATTGTTCAAATTAAACCAACCATAACCAAAAGATAGAGATGCATGCTGAAGTTCCTGGTTCACTTAGTGCATATACAAAAGTAAATTAGTTGTTAACAAATATTACACTCAAAAAGTGTTCTTAGAGGGGTAAATAGAGTGACACTAGAATCATGAGATCTCAAGTTCAAATTTTAGCGGAAAAAAAAATATAAGTGATTTTTTTCATTTGTCTTAGTATCAGCAGACGTAGTTATTACCTGGTACTATGGTTGTCCAACGGGACAGGACGACATTTAGCCGGAACGGTGGCGGGACGAAACAGTAGGCCCGTCTCTTCCCACTAATTAACAAACGGGATGGGACGGGAGGGAACGGGTTTGCGGACCTTAAGTGTCGTTTTAAAAAAAAAAATTATTTAAGCATTAAATTTGGCAACGGCTATTTTTTTGAAAATGACTAAGTTTTTAAAGTTTGCAACGACTAATTTTTTGACTTATTTAATAAACTTAGAAGTTAAACGGAAATTAGGAAACTAAGTAAAGAGTTATAAAATATTAAAACAAAAGACTTGTAATGCAATATTCTAGTAATTATAAATTTATAATAGAGTTATAATTTATTTGATATAATTTCAAGCAATTCAGTAAGTAAGTAAGTAAGAGTGTAAGACAATTCATAAAAAAATATCAGCGGTTAGAGTCTTTTATTTTATTAATAGAACTTTCAAATCTCACATGCAATTATACAAATATAACTCTTTTGAAGAGCACCTAATTTACGCAGCCACCTTCTAGGAAGGGTTCTGTTTGAACTAGGCTTCTTAGTAGCCAATTACAAATTATCATACTAATATTTGTAAGCTCCTACATAACTTCGTTGTAACTTATCTATAACTTCTCTCGGATATTGTTCTGGAATTGGCAATGTTGATTGATGTTCCATGAGTTCCATGTCGTCATCGCTCCCAATGCTAAGTATCTCATTGTATTCTTCTTCTTCCCTAGTGGATAATTTTTCAAAACCAAGATTTCTTCTTTCTGAATTAATCCAATCTCTGAATAATACGGAAATCTCTAGGTTGTCCTCCGCTAATGAATGTCTATGATCTCCGATTTGAAACCTTGTTGCGCTAAAAGCACTCTCCAATGTTACTGATGATGCTTGAATAGCCAGAATATCTCGGGCCATTATTGAAAGTGTTGGAAAAGCCTTGTCATGCTCCCTCCACCATGCCAAAAATTGTTCGTTGCCTTATTCGCCTTTAATACTTTCCAATCCCTGATTAAGATAAGAATCGAGTTCATCACCAACAGAGGAATCAAAACCTGTTATATCATCTATATCTTCCCGTAGAATTCTACTCTAGACTTAGAAGTAGAAGGAGCAGTTTCACCACCTGTTGTTTCCATAGATTTATATTTATCAAACATTGATCTAGCATAAGAATATATGTTAGCTTGGAAGTCTTCGAGAGATGGTTGTTTATTTTCTTGAATTGCTAAATTCTCATAAATTTTACGAACAAGTCCCTTTGCACCTCTTAATTTTAAAGATGGGTTAAATATAGTAGAAATTAAATAAACTTGGGGAATAGAAAAAAAAATTTCATTAATGGTTGGTGCATAAGTTGGATTATTTTTATACTTACCAAATACAACAGAAATTCCACAAATGTGCCATAATATTTGTGTAACAGTAAGATAATATATACCAAAAAGTTGTTTTGTAACATAATAATTTTTTTCTAAAAATTTAGTAAGCTCTTTAATCTAATTCCAATCAGAATCAACAATTTGATCAGCAGGGATATCATTATGCATATTAAATACCTTTTGTATAGACACCTGATAATCATAAGCAACTTTAAGCATTTCATAAGTAGAATTCCATCTAGTACAAACATCTTTTGAAACTTTTCTATATGGGAGGTTAGCAATAGCATATTGTTGAGCAAATTCACAAATTTTACTCGCTTTATTAGCAGAAAAAATATAGTCGCAAGCATGTTGTACTTTACTACAAGCATCAGAAAATAAATTAATACCATCTTTTACAACCAAGTTAAAAATATGTCATGCACATCTAACATGAAAAATTGCTGGATTAATGGGACAAAGTCTACTTCTTAAGCTAGTTGCTGCAGTTGTGTTAGCAGAAGCATCTAAGGTGATAGTTAAAACTTTATCAATGAGTCCATAAAAATCAAGTATTTGTAGACCAGTAGTTGCAATATATGCTCCAATGTGTTTTGAATCAACAAATTTATAACCAATAATACATTTTTGCATGTTCCAGTGATGATCAACTCAATATCATGTAGCAGTTAAATAATGACAATCATTAGGACTACGACCTATATCATATGGGATAGACACTTTACAATGTAAGTGAAAAAATGCACAACGAATATACTGAAGATATTCAGTTTGAAATTTAAAAACATCATTTCTAACCGTGGACTTAGGAAAATCTTGAAAAGCAGGATTATAAGTTTCTTGTATATAATGCACAAAAGCAGGGTGAGAAGGAAAAGTATAAGTAAGCCACATACAACCACCTTTTTTGCTAAGTTCTCACGATCTTTATCTTTGTTATAGGGGCGTAAAATAGTACCAGAAGCAGGTCAAGCTCTTGTTGTAAAAAAATTAGAACCCCCACTAGATCCACTAGGAGTGCCAGTATCGGTGATAGGATCCAGCATTAGTCCTGCTTTTACTTTAGCTTGTATCCATAAACTACCTAAGTGCCTAGTTAAACCTCTCGTCCCACCACTTTTGGTGTGCTCAAAGCTTTGCTTACATATTTCACATATAGCATGTTGATTGACTTTATCATGTTTAAAACATTTCCATACAAGTGATATTTTGAGATGTTCACCCTTAGGCTTACCCCTTACAGGAGGTACATGGGATAAAGCTCCAGATCGAGATTGACTCTGAGTTGAAGCTTGTGTTGCGAGGCTAATGGGTGTTTCATCTAATTCTTCTTCCTCATTTTCGTCATCCTCGTTTTTTCCGTCCTCAATAAAAATATCATTATCAAATTGTCTTTGTAAAGTTTCATGATCTAGTTGTTCTCCAATATTAATATTATAACATGCAGGGGGGAGGGGGAGTTTGGGAAAATGAAGTTTCATCAACATGAGTCATTTCATCTATATGTTTTCTAATTCTAAGGGAAGAGTTAGGATTAGGACTAGGATTATGATTACTACTACTTTCACCTTTACTAATTTTTTTAAATACGTCAAATACATTTTATGTGACATAATTTAAATATGAATTAAATTAAAAAATTAACACAAAAATTAAAAACACAAATGAAATACGAAAATAGAACACGTAAAGTAAACACAAAAGTTAAGCACTAAAATGATACGCAAAAATTATATATTAAAATTAGGAGATGGAACGAGTGTACCATGATTAAATATTGAAACTTGAAGAAATTGTTCAAATATTGCTTCAAATACTTGACAAATTAATTTGAAGCTTGAAAGTTGCTCCAAAAATTTGTCCAAATACTTGAAACTTATCACTTGATAGTGTGAAAATTGAGAGAATAATATAGATAGAATGTAAGAGAATTGAGAGAGAATGATTGATTTTTGTGGGAAAAAATGAAGAAGGATAGGGATATTTATAGTAAAAAATAGGCCAAAGTGTAAATTAACAAACTTGGAGGTTATATGAAAAGTTTTTTTTGGGGAGGGGTGGGTGGGGGGGAGGCCAATTATAGCCATTTTTGGCTGTTGGGAACGACTATTTTTGTAATTGAAGTCATCGTCCAACGGCTAGAATTTTTTTTTTAAAAAAAAGAGGACGCGAGACAGACAAGACGAGACGGGACGGAACGGACGGGATAAACGGGATGAAATAGCCATCCCGTGTCCCGTTTAACATGGGCCCATCCCGTTTACAATTAAGTGGGTCGGGACGGGACACGGGACGGAACACGGGACCGGGACGAGACCGCTCGTCCCGTTGGACAGCCTTACCTAGTACATATACTGACAGAAGGTGCTAGGTATTTGATGAAATAATCGAAGTGCATCAGGCTGGCGTAGATATACGGTCAAAAAAATAATATAGATGGTGTGCTGCCACCACCATGAAAGATATTCCCTTATGTCCAAATTAAGTGACTTTTTGGTCTTTGGCACACCTCTTACGAAAATATTAACTCCTAAAAAATTAAGTATTTTGACTAAATTACTCTTAATTTAAATTTACATATTATTAACTTGACACATCAGAATATGTAAAAAAGGGCAACTTTGAAAAACTAAAGTTAATTCATTCTTCATTATGTAAAAAGTATAGTTATTTTAAACCAAAATTAAAAGGCAAAAAAGTCACTTATTATGGACCAGAGGGAGTAGCAGATAGCCCGTGGATGTGCGTCAGTTCGCTCTAACACCTATGTTATAAAGAATTGTAAGTGGCGTTTGAATTTCGAGTCCAGAACCAAAATGACAGAATTTTGGACTCAAAACACCACAATAGGTGAAGCGCGTGTAATTGATTACATACACTATGCCCAAGTTTGAAAAGGCGGTCAAAGTCTGAGTATAGCGCATCAAATACATGCGCTATACTTGTTATACCTTGTGAGGGCATCCACATCCGGCACACATGGCAACTGATCAAGGTAGAGAATCTCCCTTGAAGGAAAGGGCACATGAGACTCGTACACTCAGGGTCTAATAGTAGGTGGAGTCTGCATATATGGAGCATGTTCCTTTGTGGCATCATGCTTCCTCGTCAAATCAGGTTGCTCAATCTCATTCTCATCAGCAAGCACGGTTCCTCATCATCGTCACTCTCACTGAGGAATGGTATCTCCAAACTCATCAGTGTTGTTTTCATAATCACTATCATCTTCCTCACTTTGTGCATCTTTCATACCCTGATTAAATATATCGTCTTCGGGCGACTGAGCAAGGACAGGGCCATCATGTTGCTCGTTATCACTGCACAATCAATAAAATAATGAGTTTCTCAAAGTCATCACAATATAATATATTAACTTTACCTCTTAACTTACAATTCATAATATGTAGATAGGCACATTATCGAGTTGTTGATGACTTGCAAATGGACTGGCATGATCCAAACCTCCAAAATTAGGTATATTTCAACTGTTGGTTAGTTCAAATTGTAAAATTTATATCTGGCGGGTACCCCATTTGGAAGATATTAGTGTTAGTACAAATATGATATATAAAAATAATAATTATACTACAACAAAGAAAATTGAAATTTACAACTCGGCGTGTGAATTATGTAAACTTTGGGAGAAATTATGTCATTGCTCCTCATTCGTCCGTTGAGATAAGTTTAAATCGGGCCAGACTCTTTCAAACGGAACATGTTCAGATAAAACAACTCCAAAAACACCACCAGATGATTGAGGGTTATCCCTATTTTGCGGAACCTCAATATTGTTGACGTCTTCAAACTTAACGTACATTTTCAAAAAATTTATCACAAGAAGTTCCCGGTGTTCATCCGAAGTCCTCAAAATATCTTTTAGAGTTTCATCGTCTTTGATGTTAAAGTCAGCATAACAAGCAACCCTTTACGGAGTAAGTGAATACAGATATCTTCTGATTACCTTAATATTAATCGAAAGTTTACTCACACTCATTCTTTTACAAATTAAATATGTCGTACTCCAATGTGAGTGGTAACTTAATAATACTATGTGGAGAACAATTATAATGTACTAAATTATTCTCCACAACAATTACAGCCCCCAATATAATGCGACCTTCATTTTTCGCTCTTCAAACATTCTGGCAAAATGCAGAAAAAACTTAGTAGGTAAATATTTTGGAATAAGTTAGCAAAATACAAAAAATGTTGAAGAAGGAATGTTGGTCCATAAGTAAGCAATTATTCAGTGGGGGGTACAATAATTAGTGGTAAAGGGCATTTATTATATGCATTGTACATATAATACATATAAGATACTATGTGTTATACCACCCAATTATTATGGGTCAGAGAAATAAAAGTCATAGCACATATAATTCATGTGCTATATTTTAACTGAGAAAGTTGCCGTTGAGTTCAGCTTTTGCGCTCCCTTAAAACAAATGGGTAGCTGCAGAATCAAATAGGGCCCTGAATTATAGCTGTATGTAAATGCAATAGACTCATTATTGGAGAGAGGTAGAAATAGGCATAACTACGGTCTAATTAATACATTAATATCTCTTCTACATACACAGGATAACTTAGAGTTATCATCCTTTTTTTTTTTTTTTGTTTAAGATAAGATTGAAGAAGAGTAGCATAAATAGATTCTTTTGGCTGCATCTGGTGCTCCCCACGAGGTAACAATTGACACTTATCCTAAAGTTCATTTTTATGTATCCGGTGAAAACCATCAATATCATGCGTACTGAATTCAACTCAACACCACTTTTTTAAATTTGGATTTATGTGTAAGAAAAATTACCGTCTTATATTCTACCATGTAATAGTAATTAGTTATTATTATTTTCAGCAAACTTAAAGCGATTTAATTATGTAAATATATTTTACACAATCCGTACATAAAACAAATACTTTATTAATTAATCAAACTTTGTTTTAGTAAATCGAAAACACCAACACAATGTCCCAACTTTTGTTACTACTGCAAATGCAAATTACGATTTGGCTTTGCTAAACAGCAGTGATCCCTAGGATATATACTTTCTTTAATGTATTTATTTAAAGCTGAATTAAGGAGCACCTTACGTTGGGAAAAGTTGCACATTATTAACTTTGATTGATAAATCACTTTAATTGGGTGGTCATGCACATAAAGTAATCTAGCTAACTTTAATTGGGTGTTTGGCATTGATTAACATGCCACGACAATTCATACCCTTGAGTAGTGGCGGATGCATGATCGCTAAGGAGGCTCAAAAAAAAAAAAAGATAAAGGTGGATAGTCAGTGAAAATTGAATCAAGGATTTTATACAAAGATTTTGAACTTTTTGATCACTAAATTATATTTTTAAACTGTGTCAAAAAAATTTAAAATATAATATATAATTTTATCTTATATATATACGGTAATAATTTTCAATGAAGGGAGTTAGGGTAAATGGCCTTCCCTACTTAAATCCGCGCTGATTTGACAATATACAATAAAAGGCGGAACTCACCCAATAATTCAACTAAAGGCAATATTTTATTAGTCACTAAAGTGGTACCAAAAACTATTCATTTTGAAATACAAGTAATTATTTATACTTACCCCACATAGGATTCTCTTACAGTACATTTCCATTATCTGTTTGTCTTTTAATTACCGGTGAAGCATTACGAGGAGAAGTTGGAGTTGCCAATACAGAATTCAGGTGTTGTGGGGACATGTTAAAGTGGGACCTACAAAGACTAAATAGGCTATTTTTATTTAAAGATGAATACTAGTGAAAGTACTTGCGAGCCAAGGAAAGCTACCCTTCTGTTTTATTTTATGATTTTTTTTTAGTTCGTTTAAAAGAATTATACCAGTATTTTTTATATTTGGTTATTTTATTTTCTTTTTAATGACATGCTTTTATTTTTATATTTAAAAAAAAATTGATATGTACAAATAATTTTATTTTTTCTTTCTGAAATTCTATAATGAGACGTAAGGAGTAAAAGAGATGATTCAAATTTTGACGTAAGTCAATTAATTTGGTGAAGCATCCGTGCAGCATCTCTGAGCCATGAAAAAGATTTTACCTTAGTTTAGATGTATTCGGCGACTTCTGTAATTTTCCTCGTTTTGCTTTTTCCTATGCTTAAAAAATCCACGTGCGTCTGCTTGTTTATGTAGGAAAACGAGAGTTTGAAAAAAAAAGGAAGAAATAAGAAAATTAGGAGTGGTTACTTATCAAAAAAAAAGTTAACCTAAATTTTCATATTTGAACCAGTTTGCTAATAGAATCAAGGAAAAACAGAGAGCAAGAAGTCTTACTAATTGAAATGCAATTTCTTATTTCTGAACCAGTTTACATGTTAGAAACAAGGATAACATAAGTAAAAACTCTTGCAAGTTGAGACAGATTACCAATTTAATAGTCTGTTTGGCTAAGTTTTTTTTTGTGTGCGGCAAAAAAGTGCTTTTTTTAGTCGAAACTATTTTTTCGCCAAAACTAAGGCGTTTGGCCAAGTTTTGAGACGGAAAAAAATATGTTTTTAAGTAGAAACAGAAAAAGTAACTTTTTTTTAAAAGTACTTTTGGAAAAAAATAAATTTAAAATTACTTTTTAAAAAATTTGATCAAATATTAATTGTTGCTGAAAAGAACTTTTTCAAATAAATTAGCCAAATAGAAAATATACCAGTTTACATAATTTAAACAGGGAAAACATAAGTAAAAAGTCGAGCAAATTGGGATACATAGTTCTGAACCAGTTTACATATAGAAACAAGGAAAACAGAAAGCAAAAAGTTTTGCAAATTGTGATACATATTTTGAAACAGTTTCCCACACGGAAACAAGAAGAATAGAAAGCAAAGGGTATTGCAAATTGAGACGCATTTCATACAAGGAAAGAACATACTGTAGTAAAGAGACTTGCAGCTTGAGATTTATCATTGGATAACATGAACTACACATTACAACTAACTATATCTAGTTTGTATATTACATTATCACCACAACCCAAACCTAATTCCTAACCTAAAATCTTAAAAAAGAAACAGGAAAAACAAAATAAACAAAAGGGCCACTTTTAAGTTCCATTTTGGTTTTGGCCCTTTACTTAATACTCCACTCGTTGCCTTAATTAGCTCTCTCAACATGGCGTATAAATACAGATTCAAGGTCAGGCGGATTAAAGAACTCCCTAACGCTATTATAATGACACGTGGACTTTGGCCGGCGTTTCATCGGCGCCGGCGGGCATGGTAGTCTTTCCGGTATCCTTGAATCTCTCGCCGTCGGAGTTGTTGAACATTCTTCTTCATCTTCAGAATCCTCTCTTGGCTTCGTAGAAATTGACCTCAAAGGTGTTAGAATTGTAATTCCAGCAATTACCCACTTTTTGCTCTCTTCTTTGCTTCCTTCCACTTGATGCTTCTTTGAAAGTCCCATGTTTTAACAAAAACCCACAACTCAAATAACTAAAATAACTCAAAAGACGCTAACTTTGTAAACAAATTAAGAAAATTTAGGGGAACAAAGATAACTCTTCAAATTCTTGGAAACAAAGACTCTGTAATATGGAATATATCAAAGGAACAAAAAATATAGAGTTTTGGCTTAAAGGAAATAGGAATTAAGAGAACAAGAAGAATGAACCAAAAGGGTCTTTCTTGTTTTTCAGATTCTAAGAATTTTTGCAGTCAAGAGGAGAGAAAAAGGGGCTGAAAATGAAAAGACTTTGAATGAAAGAAAAGGGGGGAAATGGCGCTAAAATGAAGGGGAAAGTAAGAGGAAAATTTTTTGGAGAGAGAGAGAGAGGGGGGAAATTAAAGGAATTAGAGAAAATATGAGTGAGAGATTCGTAAAGAATCTTTAGTATTAATATTATGAGAATTTTTTTTTTTTTTTTGAGGAGGAGGGGACAGAAAATAAAAAGAGTGGGCTGCCCGTGGAATTTCGGGCAGTGGGCAACTGGAAATTTAGAGTTTTGGCGCCAGTTTTTTGGTGTCTAGAAGAGCAACGGCTCTCTTTCCCGCCAATTTTCTTTTGGGTTGCCACAGCGGCCCAAACCCACTCGTGCTGAAGCCCCTCAAAAGGCCCTTTTAGGCCGCCGCCACGTTCGTGTCGTTTTTACCTGCTTAAATTAAATTTTCGAATCAATTTATATAACTAATTAACATTGATTGATAACTTAAAAAAATAAAAATATTCTGATATTAAAAATTAAACTACGTCTATAATATAAGAATCTTTTTTCGACATAAATCCTATTTCACAACATATAGAAAATGGTAAAATAAGGAAATTAAACTAAGTTCAGTTTAAACTCAAGAAGAAAAATTGATAGGCTTTTTTTAATAAAAACCTTCTTTAATATGTTCAGCTAGTTCAAGCACTGATGTTTTTCATCCACTTAAAATTAATTAAAATGAGCCTGATATGATTCATTGTCCTTTTTCTTTAAAAAATGAATTGTTCTTCAAAATGCTCACTTGAATTATGTCAAGTTCCACTATTTGGTTTGAAAATCATTACCGTTCCTTACATTTATATAAGTTGGAGAGTCAATTTGAAATCCGGTAATAGTTTTAGTAAGTCATTTCAAATGTTCATATCCAATTATAAGTGGACAGGCTTTTCTTTAATCTGAAATTTAAATACTATAAAAAAAATACTATATTTTAGCTAAAATATTGTCCAAACGCGAGTGTCAATTCAGCCTTGGATTCCCTTCTAGTATTCTTCTGTGTCAATTATAGCCCACCTTTGTTGACCGCATAATTCTAAAGGAATAATCAAGCTTATCGTTATCCTTAATTTTCATTTACTCTTAGCGTTCGTCCCTATTCTTAAGTCAACAAAACGCTATACACAGGCACACTGCTTTTATTTATTTACATAAACAAGTTTGTTTAGCAATTAAAAATCATTTGGTTGAAAAATAAGTTATTTTATTATTAATTATTCTTTGATTAGTTATCCGACTCACTCATGAAAATATAAAAATACTATAATCTCGAAATAATTAATCAAGAATTAATGATAATACAATTTTATCCAAATCAAAAATAAAAAAAAAATTATCTCAAAATTATTTTCATTAGTTATCTCTTATCTAATGAATATTACTGAAATAAAATGAAACGGGATATTCTTGAGATATCCCGAGTCTAATTAATTTCCATGTTCGGTCCTCTGACAATTGCATAGAGTATTCATATTTTAATAGATATTGCTGTGTAAGAAAGAGACAGAATATAAGAATAACTATCACCAAGGCATAGCCTAGCGCAATTACGGGAGTTTTCTAAACAATAAATGTGAGTTTAATTCTAACTATCTCCATTTATCATTTTATGATCTTACGGGTTTTTTTTCGAAATCTGTGTGAACGCGAGATATTTTTGTCTTGAGTTGTGCTTTAATCTTATCTTTTTCTGTTTTCTTATGCAATGGAGATCATTCGTACGAATATTACACATAGCCATGGAGCTAGAATATCGGGAACGGATTCGATCGAACCTATTAATTTTGGCTCAAACTCTATATTTGTTTTTAAAACTTTACTAAACATATATAGATTATTAATTTAGAACTCAGTGACTTAACATGATTAGAATTCGAAACTCATAACCTTGAAATCCTGGCTCCGCCTCTGATTTCATGAACGGTCAAAAAATTTCTAATATCAAAGAGGAGAAAGGGTCCAGTCCAGTATGTAGACCAGTTGATGTTATGGCGAAAGCATAAAAGTACAAGTATATAAAGACTAATCGTATCAAGTCGGAACAAACCAAAGCCATTCATCTAAGTGAACATGACACTTGACACTAACGTCATTTTCTGAACTAGACATCGTACATGCTTTTAATAAGATGTTTGGTTCAAGTCAGGGGGTAAAGGTCGAAGAACTACATGGTTTTCTTCTTATGTGAAATGTCTATATTGTGATATATATTTGTATTCGCCTTTCTCGAACCCCATTTTCACTTTTCATTCTAGTTATGCCTTACCTTTAATTTAATCGATCAGGGAGCAATGAAACGTCTGTGTTTTCTTTTTAATTCTTCTTTTTTTCCTCCTCGTAGGACAGTGTTATAGGAAACAAAGAATGATAAAAGCTCCTGAATAAATACACTACTTTGCTTGCGTTGATCTATCAAAAGGATCTAGCAGCTGAAAGAAGACAACCGATATTTTCGTTTTTGGTCGGTTTGATTAAGACTGTCGATCAGAGTTGTTTAAAATTTAAAAGTTACTGCTTTGGCAGATTTGTACAAACGGAATATATGCCATGACGAATCACCTATTCTCCTTTCCGCACATTGATCGTGGTCCTTTATGTTATGAATTTATCTTTAAATCATAGCCGTTTGCTTTATATTCATGCAAATGTGATCAAAGCATGTTGTTTACCCGTAAACGCGTATAATTGAATTTGTGCGTGGTTTATAAACAAGCGAATTAATTTGATCTCAAAATTATAAATAAATTAAGTAAAAAATGCAAGACTTAGTGTTGAAATCGAGATAAGACAACAAATAGCTTGGTTCCGGGAACAGAGTTGCCGAAGGCAATGATATGACTATTTAGACATGAAATAAAATATTATTGAGCTTAGAATAATGTGTAGCATAAGTTCGTCAGAAAAATCGTATCCCTTACGATGGTTGTTGAAGGCACTATTTATAGCTGCACCTAGGGAACAAGGTCCTAGGATCAAGCCCCTCTTAAATGACAATCATGAGGGCCTTGATGAATGTGTAATGGCGTGCTATAAATACCAAAATTCTCTTTAATAGATTGTGTATTTAATACTAAAGAATATTTTTCGTTGAATGTCATCGGGTGGCAAATATTCATTTGTCTATATTAGCATTATTCTCTTCGGGGTCTTCCCGGTGCCAACCGAAGTTGTTGTTCCCGGTCTTGATTTCTACTTGCCTTGCTTTCTGTCTGTCTCTGGTTCCACGTATCACTCTATTACTCGAGTATTTAATATGAACCGATTTTACTCTATACAGATAGTCCCCCTGCTTTCCGGTAGCACATCTTTGTGTCATTAGGAAGTTGGTGAAGATACCTTTCTTGGCGAATTTTTTTTTGATGCCCTCTGAAAAGTTTCTGACGCTTGATTAGACGCACGTATCTCCGCATTTAATGCCTCGATCATGCGTCGCTCCATGATTTAGCAATACTTTCGCCGGTTCTCGAGGTAATCATGGTCACGATTTCAGCCGCATATTCCTTTACTTAATCTCCTCATTCTTCTTCTTTTACAGTTCACAGTTTTTCAAAACTCCCTCAACTTCATTGCATTCAAATCTTTCTTGCTTTTAATGTTCTTCTTCAAAAAACTCTTATTACCTTCTGCTAATCATGGCCTCTTCCTCCAAGAACTCAAGTTCTCTAAAAAAACAAAGAAAGCACCGATGATGTTGTCCCTCCTACGATGAGCACCATCATTCCCATAAGGCTCAGTACAACCAAGGATATTGAAGAGAAGTTTCTTTCTACCAACTCTCGTACATGGGTCGTTGGTGTGTATCCTTCTCTCATCCGTCCTTCTAGCATTCATGTTGTGAAGGAGGATTGTGGTTGCCATGATCTGAACATCATCCTCCCGATCTAGTAGAGAGGGTAACTTTCCATAAGAAGGATTTTACGTACGTGTACATGTACCCCTTCACTTTGGACCCATTCTCATTGAGCGAGGGACTTGACCCTGTAATCTTGGAGTTCTACCATCGGTATCAAGTCTGCTTACTTGTCTACGGCGGCTATGCTAGGATATGGGGAAGAGCTCTCCTTGTCTCACTTGATGAACCTCTACTCCCCCAAGATTTTTCATGGGGGGTGATAAACTTTAGCAAACGTAGCCACCATGCTTTGCTCACCAGTATGGATGATGACAACGGCCGTGAATGGATAGAGCGGTTCGTTGTTGTTTCCACCAGGGATATAATCCCGACCACAACTCCATCTTTCCCTGAGTAACGAACTTGTACACGTAAGTTCAATGTCTGTCTTTCTTATGATAAAAGGTTGTTTCATGTTGTTACTGATCCTTCTCTCTTCATTATTTCAACAACTCGGTGGACATCACCAAGGGTTGAAGGCTTGGACCAGTGGGTTTAGAAGACTCTGGATATTACCATGTCTAAGACCCGCCGATGGAAAAAACTAGCCCTCAAATGCGGGTGGAAGCAAAAATCATAGTAAGTTGATACGCGAAACTAATCTTGTATTTATCTCATTTTGTGTATAAGAAAATTGGTTAACTTCCTTTTCAGTTGAATTCAGGTCTTTTGCAGGGCTCTGTCACCGTCCTCGAGGATGATGTTTTGGCTGATCCCGCATAGACTGCGAGGAGGGCGCCATCAGATCCGCTTCCAGTGCAGATGCTTCTTCTTGGAGTCCCCGACCGGAGAGCAAACAACCAAAAAGGCGGCATTCCTCCTTGGTCGTGGGCAAAGGTAATAAAGTGAAAAGCGTCGCACCCGAGTTCGTTGCAGCCACTGTCATGATTGATAATGATGGAGAAGCCAGTGATGAAGGGGCTCACCTATAGAGGAGACAACGACCTTCATCAGCTCAACAAAATGCTCAATCTGAAGAGCTAATAACACCAATCGAAGACGAAGTCCAAGCGCTCTGGGGAGAGTGTGATATAGTGGAGAATGCAAATTCTCGCTTCTGAGCCCCAGATCCTGCTCCCAGTACTATGGGGCTGAGTACCGGGCCTCTTCCATATTCGGTTGATGAGCAACCTACAACCAACACTGCCTTTGATGTAGTTGTTCTCATCCCACAATACCATCAGCTTTATCTCCTTCCACGTCGGTCATACCTTCGTCACTAGTAACTACTGCATCACCCCCACCGGCCGCAGACACCCGAGAGGAAGATGTCCCCCATCCTCAGTCCCCAGACCATGGGAATTTAGGGCACAATTTTTCGACCCCCACTGCAAATCCCTAGAGGATGAGCAGAGTCTCCCTCTCGATTTTTACCGAGTGCCATCTGATGTCCTAGACGGTGGAACTCACCAATTACCTGAATTCACTGGCTTCAGAGAAAGATAAGAAGAAAATACATCTTCTTTCGGGAGAGTGTATGATAAACAATGTCATGCACAACGCAACAACAGTATGATATTTGTTCCCTTTACTGTTTTTTCTTGTCTTATCATGACATGATTTCTTATTTGAGTTTTTTCTTTACAAGCTAACTTCCTTGCTTCCGAGGGCCTTTAGACGTTGATCCTTAATAAAGGAAGGCTCACGTCCGAGCGGGATCAACTGTTGCTCGAGCGGGACTAAATTGTTGCTCGCCTCTCGACACTGGAAGCACAAGCTGTCGAAGCTGGTGAGTTGGAGGCTCGGTTGTAGCAGAGCGAGCAAGAAGTGATGGCCCTCAGTCAAGAAGCCAAGGATAAGTGGTCTGAGGTCTCAAAAATATTATACTTGTTATTGCCGAGCGCGAGGATGCCTCTATTGAGAGATTATAATTTGGAGGCAGCTTTGAACTCCAAAGCTGAAGAGGTTGTTGGTGTTGAGGATAAGTGTGCCCAGATGGAGGAGAAGTATAAAAAGTCCATGGAACACAATAAATTTCATATCTACACTCTCCGTGACCTTGATCTTAGCCTTAGGTCCACGAGGTCCGAGCGGGATAGCCTTGCGACCGAGGTTGATCGGCTCAAATTAGAGCTCCAGTGCCAAGAGGATTCCCTCACTATTGAGAAAACATATTCGATATATAGAATGGGGAGAAAAATATTATAAGAGGCCGAAGCAGGCGTCACTGGTTTTGATGCCGAGATCGCCAAGGCCCGAGAGCTGGTGTCAACTGCCCGAAGATGTCTCCCGACTCGACCCGATGCAACTGGTTCTTCTGGTTCTAGGTTCAGAGTTTCGTGAACTGAGGAGGAACTAGAAGAGGATAATGATGAAGGTCAAGATCTCGAGAAGGCGGTTGATCCACCTACTTCTCCTGGGGGCGTAGATACTTCTCTTCCCCCGAGTTCTGGGGATGCAATTTGTTGTTTTTGTTTTATACTCTTGTACTTGTGTTGCTTGGAATGTTTGTAATATAGAAGTGATTTTTATTTAAGCATTGCGCAAAGTTTACTTTTTTACGTCGAATTAAGCAAGGCTTCTGGAATATTTTTCTGCGATAACATTTGGGTTCCGGGCACAAATTCTTCTGGAACCAACCCTTTACTGTGGGAGTTTCGTAAGAGAGAGTCCTCTTATGTTTACAGTGCTCTTGAAGAGGACGTCTCTTGTTTCATTCCGGCAGTAGCATTTGAAGTACTTGATTAAGTTTCAAATGATAAAATTAATTCATCATTTGGACAAGAAACAAGATAAAATAAAAGAAATTTGTTTTATTCCTCCCATTTTCAAAAGTACATAAGCATTTGTTGTGCTGAAAAGAAATTGACATTACTTGTGGCTAATTTGTACAGCTTGTTTCTACGAGGTTGGTCGCGTAAACCCTGATCTCGGCGATATATTGTTGTTCCCGGATTTCGTAGTCCTAATTTCTGTGGCAATTAGGTTGCCATATTCTCACATCATTCCCCCCCGGTATTTGAATGCGAAGAATGCAAATTGGAATACTGGAAGTCTTGCACCTTTGAATATTCCACTAGTGAATGGTTGGATAATTTTTGGTCTGATAGCAAGCTTCATTTCCCGTTAGGAACTTTGCTACCGCGCCAAAGATTATCTAACCACCCCCAGTGTCTTGTGGTGAAGGGGCACTCATGAACGATCAGGTAGCTTTATAGCAAGCTTTGTTTTCCGTTAGGAACTTCGCTATTGAGCCAAAGATCTAACTATCCCGTAGTGGTTTGTTGTTTCCATGCCATTTAGTTTAAAGATCTTATTTCTGCTGATGGTGTTTCCTTCGTAGTATGTTTTCCGTTGCTGCCTCGTCTTTGCCACAAAAATTCAATTAGGACAAAAACTGGACGACGGAAAAAAAAGTGCAGGGCATACTTTCAGTATAGGCGGTGTTCATAAGCAATAGTACCTTTTGAGATGTGCTACATTCCAGTTGCTCGACAATTTTACTCCATCTTGATTTTCCAATTTATATGATCCTTTTACCGGTGATAGCTGAAACCCGGTAGGGACCTTCCCACGTCGGCCCCAGCTTCTGTGCGTTGAGCTCTAAGGTGTTTTGAGTCACTTTTCTTAAAACCAAGTCTCCCACTTTGAAATAACAGAGATTGGCTCTATGATTATAGTATCTTTCCGTTCTTTGTTTATAGGCCACCATCCTTATATGCGCCAAGTTCATGCGTTCGTCAAGCAGCTCCAATCTAACCAGCAACACTTCATTATTTGCTTTTTCGTCTGCCTGGAAGTATGGCAATTTCTCCCACTTCCACCGGGATCATGTCGTCATTTGGTATGCCTATAGCACTCCCTGTAACTCTTCGGGCCATTTGCCTTTGGCTGCTTCCAATCTCTTTTTGAGATTTTGAATAATCACCTTATTTGTCGATTGTTCTTGTCCGTTTGCAGTCGAGTGGTATGGCGAAGATGTGATTCTTTTGATTTTCAAGTCTTCAAGGAATTTTGTGACCTATGCGCCTATAAATTGTGGCCTGTTGTTGCATGCTATTTCCTTTGGTATCCAAACCTTCAAATTTTGTTCTCCCACAGGAAGTCGGCCACTTCGCGCTCGTCGATTTTCTGGTAAGGACATGTTTCAACCCACTTAGAGAAGTAATCAGGTAAAATCAAAAGAAATCTTACCTGACTGGGAGACTGCAACAGCGGACCGACTATGTTCATCCCCTATTTCATGAATAGACAAGGCGTCAATAATTATTCTGGTTGATGCACCAACGGTGCGTGGCGTTGATACTTGTCGCATTTTTGAACAAATGGCTTAGCGTCTTGTTCCATCCGAGGCTAGTAGTATCTTGCCCTAATTAACTTTAATACTAACGAGTCGGAACCCAAGTGATTTCCACAGATTCCTTCGTATAACGTAATTAGCCTTGGAAGCTCCTAGACATCGGGACAATGTGCCTTGGAAAGACTTTCTATACAATTGGCCTCCTAGAGGTCGTAATGAGATGCTTTGGTGCGTAGTGCCCGAGATGCCTTGGGATCTTCAGGTAGTTTTTCGTGCTCAATATAGTCGATGATCTCATTTCTCTAGTCCTAGAACAAATTGGTCGCATTTTCTTCATAATAACCTTCTACATCCAATACCAAATGCATGAGCTGTACGACCGCACCGGAGTCTGATCCTTTCATTTTTGTGGACAACCCCAAATTGGCCAGTGCATCTGCTCCTGCGTTTTTTTCTCTGAGGATGTGGGTGATTGACTATTCCCTGAATCGTGTGAGAGAGTCTGGACTTTTACTACATATTGTTGCATGCATTCCTCTTTGGTGTCGAGATCCCGTATACTTGATTTACTACCAGTTGGGAATCGCATTTGATTTCAATAACCTTGGAGTATAGTCCCCGGTCCAGTTCAAGTTCCGCAATCAAAGCCTCATACTCGGGTTCATTGTTGGTTAAGGGAACAATTTTTATGGCCTGCCTCAGGGTTTCTCCCCCGAGGGCGTAATTAGTACTACCCCGATCCCGGATCTTTTCACGTCGGAAGCTCTGTCTGTGAACAAGGTCCAGACTCCCGATGTCGTTTCCAAAACCATCACCGCTTCTTTGGTGGCCAAAGTCAGCAGTCCAGGACTGAAATCGACCACGAACTCAGCCAAAACTTGCGATTTGATCGCAGTCCTGGTTTATACTCTATGGCGAATTCACTCATTTCGACTGCCTACTTGGCCAGTCGACCTGATAATTCAGGTTTGTGAAGGATATTCTGCAGGGAAAAGGTTGTCACCACGGCTATCGGATAGCATTGAAAATAAGACCTAAGCTTTCTAGCGGTAACTACGAGAGCTAAGGCCAATTTTTTGAGGTATGGGTAGTGAGTTTTTTCTCTCGTTTAAATTTTAGTAAGATAATAGATAAGAGATTGCGTACCTTCATATTTACATACTAAAATGACACTTACCTCTACCTCTGATACCGCTAAGTAAATTAGCAATTGTTTGCCTTCCTCCGATTTTGATAGTAATGGAAGGCTCGATAAATACCTTTTCAAATATTTCAAGGCCTTCTGGAATTCCGGAGTTCATTCGAAGTTCTTCTTCTTTTTAGAAGTGAGAAGAAGTGATGGCATTTTTCTGAAGACCGGAAAATGAACCCACTTAAGGAGGCCAGTCTTCCAGTTAAACCCTTAACCTCTTTCACATTTGATAGCTTGTCCAGAATGTCCTTGATGGCTTTAATTTTATCGGGATTGACTTTTATCCCCCTTTGTAACTAGAACTTACCGGAGCTGACTCTGAATGCACACTTTTTGGGGTTAAGCTTCATGTTGTGCTTCCTTAGGATGTCAAAGGTTTCTTGGAGGTGCTTCAGATGATCACCTGCATTCAAAGACTTAACCAACATATCATCTATGTAAACTTCCATTATTTCCCTATTTTCTTTTCAAACATTTTATTCACAAGCCTATGGTAAGTGGCTTCGCCGTTCTTAAGCCTGAAGAGCATCACATTGTAGTAATATGTGCCAAAGTTCGTTATGGACAAAGTCTATTCCTGACCCTCCGGGTTCATTTTGATTTGATTGTAACCAGCATAGGCATTGAAAAAACTCATTAACTTGTGCTCGACCATCACATTGATCATTTGATCAATGTTTGGAAATGGGAAGAAATCTTTTGCGTATGACTTATTCAGATCCTTATAATCTACGCACATGTCAAATTTATTATTCTTTTTTGGAACTACTACTACGTTAGATAGCCAGTCAAATACTTTACCTCCCTGATTGATTTGATATCGAGCAATCGAGTTACCTCTTATTTGACAAAATTTTTTCTGACATCGGCAATAGGGCATTTCCTCTGCCTTACCGGAGGTATGCTAAGATCCAACCTTAATTTGTGTACAGCCACCTCTAGCGGAGTACCTGTCATATCCGCATACGACCATGCAAAACAATCAACATTAAATTTAAGAAATTCTATAAATCTTGACATGAGTTCAGGGTTTAATCCCGTCCCCAAGTGGAACTCCTCTCCAAGAACTTCTCGAACAATGCGACTTGTTCAAGTTCTTCCATTGTGGATTTGGTTGTGTCCGTTTCTTCTGGTACCTGAAAATACCTTGGTACTTGATAGGATTATGACGACTCCTCCCCTTTGTCAACTTCGTTTGGCTGGGGAGCATGTGTCGGTTCTTGTAATTGCTATGTCGCATGTTCCTTCTGTTTACTACTAGAAACCGAGATCTCGTTCATCTCCCTTGCTGCCAGTTGATCTCCTTTTATTTGTTTGGTTCCTTCTGGAGTTGGGAATTTCAGAATTTGATGGTATGTGATGGCACAACTTTCCTCTCGTGTAGCCATGGTCTTCCAAGAATGATGTTGTAGCCCATGCCATCTACTACTTCAAACAGGGTCGTCTTCATGACCCCTTCAGCGTATATGGGCAGCAGGATCTCCCCTCGAGTTGTTTGCTAAGTTGAACTCGGCGAGAAGCTTTGTGGCCAGAATGATGCTTTCGATTAGCTTGGCTTGTTCCAGCACTCTCCATTGGATAATATTGGTCCACCAAAACACATTAATTTTAAAATCTAAAACATTAAGAGAAATTAGCAGGGCATCGTTATGCAGCAACAAGTGTCCATCGACGTCCTCTTCAGTGAAGGTGATATCATTCTCGGTGGCTTCCCCAGAGTCTTTTGTTATGGGTCTCCGATACCTTTGTATTTTTTGTTGCTAAAAATGTTACACCATTAATATCGCTTCCTCTGAAGATCATGTTGATCGTTAGACGAGGAAGATCTTCTCCTGTCTTCGAGGGTTCCGCGTTGTCCCAGTTGTAGCTGTATTTATTTTTAGACCGATCACTTTAGAACTCTCTGAGATGGTCATTTTTCAATAATGTTATCACCTCCTCGCGCAGATGACGGCATTCCCTAGTCTGGTGGTTGTTAGTCCCATGATACTCACACTATAGATTACGATCCCTTTGACGGGGATCAGATCTCATCGGCCTTGGGAACCGTGCTTCCTTAATGTTCCTCATTGTTGATACTATTTGCATCGCGCATACATTAAAATTATACTTGGACAATCTGGGATAGGTGGAATCCTAGGATCCCGATATCTTTTTTTCCTACAACGATATGTTATTCCGGCCACGGTCAACTCTCCTATCGGTGCGAACATGTCCGCCGATCGAAAACATTTGTCGCGTCCTTCGCCCTTTTCGTAGGGCAAAAACTGACCTTTAGAAGACCGTCGATCTGTGTCAAAATCATCCTTCAACTTTTCCTTATTCTTCTCTCGGTCTCGACCCTTGGTTGATGCCGGGAAATCGAGCTGGTCATCCTCTATTCTTATATTTGATTCGTAGAGGTTGTGGACATCTGGCCATGTTGTTGCTTAGAACTTGAGCAGACTTTCTTTCAGTTTCCAGGAAGCGTCAGAGCTTCTCGGGTTTATCCTCTTAGTAAATTCCCCAGTACCCATTCATATGGCACGACCGGTAGCAGGATCCTTTCTTTCTGAAATCTGGTCACGAACTCTCGCAGCAATTTGGACTCTCCTTGTGCAATTCTGAATATGTCATCTTTTCAGGCATGTACGTTCCTGGCCTCAGCATGTGCCTTGATAAAAGAATCTGCGAGAATCTCAAAGGAATCTATTGAGTGCTCGGGTAGAAGTGAACACCATGTCAGGGCCCCCTTTGTGAGGGTCTCCCTAAACTTCTTCAGCAAGACTGACTCAATATTTTGCGGAGCTAAGTCGTTTATTTTCACCGTCGTTGTGTAGGTGGTGATGTGCTCCTGAGGATCCGAAGTCCTATCATATTTTGGAACGTCTGGAATTTTGAACCTCTCCGAGATTAACTTTGGTGTCGCACTCGATTTGAACGGCAACTGGGTGTATTTCTTTGAGTCCGGTCTTTTCAATACTGGCGGTGCGCCCGTGATTTGATCCATTCGGTCGTTTATTTCCCTCATAAACTACATGAGTTTGGTTTTAGAGGGACCATTTCCGTTATTATTACTAGATCCGTTGTTGTTCCCCCGGGCCCCGTCGAAGACGACCACACCCCTCGGGGTGTTGTTATCAACCCTTTTGCGATGGTTTGCGGGAGCACCAGGAGGAACTGGACCTCTCTTATTCGCGTTGCTAGAGGCACTCGAAAATGCTTACCTCAACTCTGTCATGTACTGATCAGATGGCCCATAATAGCCTTTTGTTGTTCCCTCAGGATTCTCACCGTTTTTGCAACATGCTCGTCTTCAGCATCATCAGGAGTTGCCTCTCAAACATGTCGTGGATATTTCCCACTATGGACCGGTGTGGCTACATCCTCCTCGTTGCAGGTATCACTAATCGAATCTTCGTGTTGAGGCTAATTTCCTTGAGCCTCAACATTGCGTTTGATGTTGACATCGTTATCTGCCATTTTCTACGGTTTTCCGTTAAGAAACAAAGAATTAAATAGGTTAGTAATAGATTCAAGGATCAACTCTATTCTCTAATCCCCACGGTGGGTGCCAAACCGTTTACCCGTAAAACAGTAAAGTTGAATTTGTAACGTGGTTTAAAGACAAGTGAAATAATTTGATCCCAAAATAATAATTAAATTAAGTAAAATGTAAGACTTAGCGTAGAAATCGAGATAAAACAGCAAATAGCTTGGTTCCAGGAGTAGAGCTTTCAAAGGCAATAATAAGACTATCAATATACAGGAAATAAATATTATTGAGCTTAGAATAATGTGTAGCATAAGTTTGTCAGAAAATTTGTGTCTCTTACAATGGATGTTGAAGTCATTATTTATAGCTGCACCTAAGGAATAAGGCCTTATGATCAAGCCCTTCTTAAATGACAATTATGGGGGCCATTGATGAATGCGTAAGGGCAGGCTATGAATGCCAAAATTCTCTATAACAGATTGTGTATTTAATACTATAGAATATTCTTCATTGAAGTCGTTGTTCCCGATCTTGGTTTCTACTTGCCTCGCTTTCCGTCTGTCTCCGGTTCCACGCGTCGCTCTATTACTCGAATATTTAATACGAACTGATTTTACCCTATACCCATGTACGCGTAAAGAAAAAATCAAAGCATGTACAAGAATTATTATAAAAGTTTTTTCTCGTGGACATGTGACATGGTACTTCTGACTTTCCACTTTGTACACGTCATCACATTGCTGGTTTTTTCTTTCGTTTATGAGTAGCGAAAAGAAGAAATATTATAATTGTAATTAATAAGATGAGTTTTATTATAATAAAATGGGCCTTCGTGGAGTTTTACAATGTTTAAATTATTAAATTTTTTATATGTAAAAGATAGATCTCTTATGTGTAAAACAAATCTCCCATGTATAAAAAAAATAGATGAAATAGCATTTCACTAGATGAAAAATACTTAATTGCAGGTGCTTAATTTGCTTCGATTGAAGAAATTCCTAGTGAATGTTGATGCTTTGCAAATATTGATAGCAACTTCGGGAAAACCATGTCAAGTCTACAGAAAACTAGTTACATAATTAAGATAAGGCGTAATTAGATAACCCTGATGTAACAACCCGGCCAGTCATTTCTAGAATTATAGACTCGTTCCCCTATTTTTCTGCTTCTTTTGTGCTCTACAGCTGTTATATGTCTTACCGAGGTTGGTTGGTTCAGGTCCGGAGTGATTTCAGGGTGAACTGAGACACTTAGTCTCTTAATTGGAAGCTTAAGTTAGAAAGGTCGACCGGATGTCGACTTATGTGTAAACGGCCTCGGATTTGAATCTTTATGGTTCTTTTAGGTGATTTTGGACTTAGGAGCGCGTCCGGAATGTGATTTGGAGGTCTGTAGTAGAATTAGGTTTGAATTGGCGAAAGTTGGAATTTTGAAGATTTTGGCCAGCAGTGAAAATTTTGATATTGGGGCCGGATTAGATTTCCGGAAGTTGGAGTAGGTTTGTGGTGTCATTGTTGACTTATGTGCAAAATTTGAGGTAAATCGGACGCGATTTGATAGGTTTCGGCGTCGTTTGTAGAACTCGGAAATTTCTAAGTTCATTTGGCTTGAATCCGTGTGTAATTTGTGTTTTTGACGTTATTGAGGGGGTTTGAGGATTCGACAAAGTTTGTATAGTGTTTTGGAGCTTGATGGTATGTTTTATTGAGGTCTCGGGGGCCTCGGGTGAGTTTCGGGTGGTTAACAGAGCATTTTTGGCCTTTGAATAGTAGCTAATGTCTGCTGCTGCGTTTCTTATTATTTCCTTATACGCGATCGCATGAGTGGGACCGCGATCGCATAAGTCTATTGAGGGTAGTTGGGGGATTGTTCTATGCGATCGCCAGTTGGGGTCCACGATTGCGAAGGCTGGTGAGTTTGGCTATCGCGGACGCGAGTTGAGGTCCTCGTTCGTGAAGAGGAGAAGAGTCAACTGTGTGTCACGCGCTTCTACTTCGCGATCACGTGAGGTGAGTCGCGACCGCGTAGGTTGGAGGAAGCTGTTGTATGCGATCGCATGGAGGTCTTTGCATTCGTGTAAGGTAAGTCGAGGGGCAGCCTATTTTGTGCTTCACAATCGCGAGGCAAATTTTGCGATCGCGATAATGAAATATGGGCAGGCAGTATTAATTTAAAAAATGAGGGTTTGAATCCATTTTCATTTTTTGAGTTAGAGAACATGGAACTGGGCGATTTTTGAAGGGATTTTCGTGGAGTTGATCGGGGTTCTACTTGGATTTGGTTAAATCCCCATGATTACATCATTAATTTTATCATCTAATTTGTGATTTGGGGTGAGAAATTGGGGAAAAAGAGGAAGAACTCATGAGTTAGAATTTTGAGGTTTTGAATGGGATTTTGTTATCGGATTTGAGAAATTTTGGTATGGTTCGGCTCGTGAGTGAATGGGCTTTCGGATTTTGTGACTTTTGTCGGATTTCGAGACGTGGGCCTAGTGGCCGGGTTCAGGCCGATTTCAAATTTTTGGGTAGAATTTCATGTTTTATGTGTGGAAATTACTCTTTTAGACTATGTTGATCACCTCTTATTGCTTGTGGCTAGATTCGGGACATTTGGAGACCTATTTGTGAGGCAAGGGCATTCCGGAGTAGGATTTTTGTGCAGTTGAGGTAAGTAACGCTTTCAAACTTGGTTCTGAGGGTTCGAAACCCCGAAATATGTATTATACGATTGGTATTGAGGTGATGCACATGCCAAGTGACGGGCGTGCGGGCGTGCACCGTGATAACTGTGGCCTAGGTGACTCTATGGCACTGTGTAGTGATAAAACTTTGTTGTTACCCGCGTTTCTATCATGTGATTAAGTAATTGAGTTGTTGATCATGTTAGATATTATATTTAAGCTTATTGTCGGTATTGTTGAGACCCAAAGTGGTTGTTTCTTGTTGTCACTTCACTGCTTTTACTGATATTTCGTACTCAGACATGCACACGCATTTCATGTCATTTACCAGTCTCAGTTGATATCTATTGAATCATCATATTATTGTTTTGGGGTATCTTCATGATATTTTTGGCCCATGAGTGAGACTGGAGAGGTTGTATGACTAAGTGAGGTCGAGAGCCGATTGTGAGTGACAAATATGGGATCAGGCTGCACGCGAATATATTGATGTATGATAATGCTTGGGCTATAAGAACCCCTCTGGAGTCTGTAACACACCCCAAGTGAGTGCAATTGGTATTATTGAGGGATGGATCTTCCCTAGACATGGATCTTGTCCGAAGTACTTGTTACCTAGAGATGGATCTTCTCCACAGGGCTGGATTAACCTTTCCTTGGTACTGGGTGACCTATGGTCAGTGTAGTATATATTCCGGGATGGATCATCCCTGGGACATATGAGCCATATACAGTACCAAGTGGTTGAGATATAGAGAGTGTGAGCATTTGAGGCTGACAACATGGTGCACAGTATGTGCATTGGCATGTAGTGACAACAAAGTTTTATTCATTACACTGTACGAATCTACTTTACTATATTGTTTTGAGTTGCTTATTTGATTTAAGAGCATGCCTACTGATGCGTGGCTAGAATTCATGATTTTAAGCATTATATACCTTGCATTTTATGCGTTTTAATG
>ML306168.1:0-28708 GCA_005239505.1 Nicotiana paniculata
TTCGACTTTGTGATTTCTGGTATGAGAAAAAATATCACCGAATTGAATTCCACAATTTGATTTAAGTTTTTGAAGTTGTTCGTCCTTTTTTTTTAATTGTAGTTTAACCAAAAAATACGCATATGAGATAAACTTTTTCCGTTTCAAATTTGAATTGAATCTGACTAAATCAATTATGAGATTCTCTTACTGATTTTTAGTGCGTTATTATAGGAAGATTCTGCCCCTATTTAATACTAATTAATGAACGATATATAAATTGTAGGAAAACTGTGGACTGGGCGGATAATTTACATACTATGCACATATTTGGTAATAAGGTTTCATATATGGTATAGGAAGGAAAAAATTCCTAAAATTTATACATTGTAGAACAGTCTATATATTTTGGATACACAAAAGCGCTCGGGATACATTAATGATATATTATGGATACATTGCAAGATGCACGATACACTCTATATACAAATTTTATGCAATATATATATACTAAATAGATTGTCACTATACAAAAAATATACTATAATAGATTATCACTATACAATATATATATTATATATATACAATAAATTGTCACTGTACAAAATATATACAAAATAGACTGTCACTATACAAAAATATACTAAATAAACTGCCACTATACAATTTACATACACTAGATTGTCATTATACAAAATATATACAAAATAGACTGTCAATATACAAAATATATACTAAATAGACTGTCATTATACAAAATAGACATTGGGCTAATAGATGTAATGTGTTTGAGCCGAAGGGCCATTTCGTGTAAGTGAAAAAATATGGGCAATTAAAATTTTGAGGGGCTATAGAGGGTAGTTTTCTCCCTATAAATAGTCCTTAAACACAATTTTTACACAACTTTTGACCAAGGGAGAGCACAGAGCCGCCGTGGAGGCTGGGTTTCATCTTTGTTCCATCAAACTTAGTAATCTTTACTTTTTCTTAATGATTTGTTGTCTTACTACCATGTCTATGTGGAGCTAAACTTCACGCTCTAGGGTTGTGGTTGTCATGAATATTGAAATTTATTAATTATATTACCGTTAATTCGAGTTATCATCTTTGGTTGTTTCTCTAATTCTGTGCATAATTGCTTAATTGTTTGGCCAGCAGTTGAGTTCTATTTACTATCTAGGCTATTCTTGGGAAAGCCGTGTTTAGATTAGAGTAGAATTAGAGAGAGCTTGTTTTTAAACCCGTGGCTCGGAAAAAGATTTCACGGTTATGATAGGAATATATATAACAGTCTTGCTTAGTTGAATATCGTATTATATTCGTTCATAATAGATTCAAGACTATAGGAATATAAGGTTGATATATTATGGATAGACGGATAGTATTGTGGGGACATGCTATTTATATAAATGATCCTGTCAACTAGCAATCATAGATAATCTGGATTAACGAGTGTGATTATTGAACTTAATAGGATTGATAAACCAACCACAACCCTTAAATTTTCATCTCCTCTGAATTAAAATCTCACCATACACATTTGCATTCTTGATAAATTAATTGTTACTTGTTTAATTTCTGCAAAAGCAGATTAATAGAAAAACATCACTCCTGATTATCTTGGACAATTAACTGATTTTAGTTTTCTTAGTTGACGATTGATCTAAGTCTTTGTGGGTTCGACATCCGATTTTCAAGTCACTTTATTACTTGACGGCCACGTATACTTGCGTGTACTTGGAGAACCAAAGGCCACATCCATTGTACCACGACCTTTGGTAGTTTTTACCTGTCTTTTCAATTGTTGCCTTCGACATTCATCTCCTTTACTTTTCAAATAAGGATTTGCAATTCACTGATAGATACGAGAATAATATAATTTGGTTTCGTATACTAAAATTGAAAATAATGTTCATATGTTAGAATTTAGATTAAGTAAATGACATTGTTTACCCTAAAAACTGAGTAACAATCAAACTTATATTGTGGTTTTAAGGATATGTGATTTATTTCAATACCAATTGATAAATAATGAATTAAATAGATAAATTGGACAATAAAATAAATCAAACCGGTGCGAAAGCAGTACTTCAACCTCAATTCGAAATAGTCTCGAGGTTGGGGGTAATTAGAACAGTAGAAAACGGAACAATTCTTATGAACAATAAGCAAAATAAAGAGAAAAGCAAAAGTATAAATTCTTGTCAGTGAAATGTGATGCCTTTACAAATGAATGGGATCCCTCTTTATATAATAGAGGAATTCTAAATAAGATACAATTCTAATAATAGAAATAAATCCCACGATTTGCATCAATAACCGCTCTGATTTGTTCTGTTTCGGGATTTTTGTCGTGTTCTTCGACCGGTTACTGATATCTCGTCATTCCGTTATTACGCCTTACTCGAAGTCAATTATGCTTGGTCTCGATTTTTGCTAGTCTCGCTCTCAATGAACACTTCGATATCCAGGTTTGATATTCTATCTTCAAGCTCAAGCTTGATCTATTACGAAGCTACCCTCGAGGTAACTCCCCTGCTAATGAAATCGGGTATGCCCGATTTCGACCATATATCGATAGTCCCCTCGTTTTTTGGAGTGTAACGAAAAGAAATGAACTTGAGACTCTGATTTAATACCTCGATCAATTATGACGTAAATCTTGTGACATAAGCAACATAAGTGATTGAAGCGTCGCGTCTGCATAGTTCCCAAGGTCATTAATTAATGCCAGTTTATGGTCGTCCACCAGTGCTTTCAAACCATTAAAATGGACATTATAAATAGATCACCTTCATAATCTTCTCAAACTTTACTTTCAAAACTTCTTCTAATCTCTAAAAGCTCCTCTATTCTCTTCAAGTTCATCATATTTTCCAGTTTCCATTTGCCAATCTCTTATTAAAACACAACCGCCGTCTTCTTTCTTAAACCTCATATATCAATGGAAAAAACATCAAAGCTTATTCCTCAAAAAGAAAAGGCCTCATCATCGCGGCCGGCCGGTGACAAAACACCGGTAGAGCCACGCATTGAAGAGTGCATTCTTGGGCCGTGTGAACTTACTTCCGACTTTAAAGTTAAAAAACCCTTTTCGGTTCCTGGACGATACGAGCCTATGTCTAGATACATTTGTTCGATATCCGAAGGTGATCTCGAGCAGGTGAAAAAAGACTGCCACTGGGAGAATAAAGAAGTGGTGATTCCTATCCTCGAGGAGGGAATCACCACTCATGTGAAAGGGTTCTTAAGTGTGTATACTTACCCTTTCACATTGGGCCCCGTCGATCCCGTTATACTCGACTTTTTCCACCAATACTGGGTAACATAAGACCAGATTTACCCCTCTTTTTGGCGCATTGTCATTTTGCTTAGATTCTTCACGATCAAGGTCGAGGGGATGTCTTTCACCCTCGATCATCTCATAAGGCTATACAACCCCCGTCTTTATCGGGGCGGACTGATAAGGCTTTATCGCCGGGCCACAAAGGTGTTGTTCTCGACATAGACGAGGACAAGGATCGAGGATGGATGGGCTGGTTTGTCCAAGTCAGGACCTACGACTTAATCCCCATCGAGAAGATGTCATTCCTCGAAGAATGGAACATGAAGCGTAAATAGAACCACATCGATAACGTTTGATTACTTGTTATGCTTCCTTGACCTCTTCTCATCTATATTCTTCTTTATGGTGCAGCTTCCCCCTGGTTTCCTGGTTCAGTCCCGAACCTTGCAAGTTGGGTTAGACAACTGGCCTCAACCTCTTCGTATGCTTAACGCTCGTGGCGCGATTTGGCCAAGGGTCGATGGGAGGCCAAAAATCATGGTAAGTTCCTCTGTCTGTGTTTGGTTCTTTCTTGTGAAATACTCTTTTTAACTTGATTTCTTCTCATACATGTCTTGGAGACAATGTCGCCATGAGGCTACCTCCACCCGTTGAAGAGGAGGTCCTGAAGTCGACTAAAGAAATGAAGATGAGAAGGGCCTCGCCTCCTGATACTCCGAAGCCTAGGAAGAGCAAGGCTCGAAAGTCAAAGACTGATCCCGTCGTTCTGCCAGCCAATGTAGTCCAAACAACACGAGAGGAAGACAATGAGAAAGAAGAGACCGACTTCCTACTGGTGGTTCGGAAGAGGGGAAGCACTGAAGCTTCGAAAACTACTGAGCCGACGACAGTCGAGGAGGTTCAACCACAGACCGAGGTGATCTCGGAGGGAGGTCCGAGCAGAGTCCCCGAGTCTTCGGGTGTTGATGATGCCTCCCTCCTTCATGAAAAACCGGCGAGTGTGCCAGAAGGGGCTAGTTCTGAGGCCCTTCAAAGAGAAGAAAATTCCCCAAGTGACTCTTTTGGGGCAATTAATATTGAGGATTCGCCTCCCAGCCCCACATTTTCTGAAGGTCAATTTTGAGAAGCCCGGTCTATGGGAACCCCCCATGTGGGGACGGCCCATGAAGGGGATGATATATTCTACGACTGCTTCACGGGGGTCGATGATGGTCCCGACCAGGATGCATCACTCATTTTTTATGAGGCTCAGCGACTTCTGAACCAAGTAAGTTTTAGCCCCTATTATCATGTCTATGTTTATTTTTATTTCTTGATATCTGATTTCTTTCCTTTCTGCACAAGCTATAGCACTCCATCGAGAATAGTCCTCCAAATATTGTGCTGAGCACACCCGATGTGAGGCTGATCTCAAAAAGCTCACGGAGGAGAGAGACACCCTCAAACTCCTCTATGTGCAAAAAGAAGAGGAGACCAGGAGCCTTCGAACCGAACTGACAAGAAGAGCTCATAGATTAGACGGAGCTCATCGAACGGGTAATGTAAACTTTTGGGAGCTTGTTATGTATTATATTGACATTGGTGATTAACACTTTGATCTTGCAGGTTCAGCAGAAGCCTGAATTTGTTGAGCATCTTCACGAGGAAGCTAAGATGAAAGAAGCAGAGACTTTGGGGTGGAAGCAGCACATGGATCGTCTTGCCTCGGAGAAAGATGCGGTTTGGGCCCAGCTGTATTTGTTGAGTGTAAACTCCAAAGTGTGAAGTAGGAGAGCTTGACCCGAGCCAAGAAAGTTGAAGAGCTCGAGGCTCGGTTGGCCGCTGAGCTTAGAAGGGCCACATATGAAGTGGAGGCTCTCGTGGCCTCTTACCGAGCTGACATCGAAGCTGCTAACACTTGGGCAAAGGAGATTGTTGTTTCTGCTGAGGTTAAATTATCATATGTTGCTGAGCATGCTGGGCGCCAGTCTAAGAGAGAGACTCTTGAGGAGGTACATGCTCGTGGCTTCGACCTCACGGCTGATATCAAGATTGCGAAGGTTTTGGAGGACGAGTCCGGAGCTTTGCTTTCCGATTATGAAGACTCTGCGAGTGGATCCGAGAGCGGAGGAGATGAAGATGAATCTTTCGAAGAAGCGGCTCCCGAGGCGGACTAGGCACTTAGGATTTTTTTTTCTTTTTGTTTTTGGATTTTTTGTGTAAGACCCTGTGTGGTCTTTGTAAATAATTTTCATATATGAAAGATTCCCTTTCTTTCCGTTTTGTCTATGATTTTGTGAAAATTTTGTTTTGCCTTTGCTTTGTGAAAACTTTGTTGCTGCAACCTCTATAATCGAGTGAGCACTAGCTCGAGCTTACTGTATAACAAACCCTTAGGTTTTTTAGTTAAGCGAGGGTGAGTCCCCCAGCTCAACAATATGTTTGGAATTTTGATTTCGGATGACTTGATCGAAGCCATACTTGCACTGTTTTATAACTGAGTTCGAGTAAGTTTTGAACTCACAGTAACAGACTGACAGAACCTACACCCACACTACTATATAAGTATGAAGGCAAAGGTCGTGTAGCTTTTACCCGAATAGTCGGGATCGAATCCACAGGGAGCCTATAGATAGGAGTGAGTGTATCAGCGATCTACAAGGGTCGAGTGTTTCTAATTGCACTTCTAAACATTGGTTAGTGTTGAACTATACTAAATGTATTCTAATGTTTGTAAGCTAATTAATGATTAACTTTATTTTGTTTTTGTTTTTGTTTTTGTTTTCTAATGTTGATAAAGGCACTAGGGTCGTGACTGTGACCTAGGTGGATACACAAAGGGATTCAATTCTAAGGTCGGGGAATATGTTAGGGATATAGCTGTAACCAAAGCACGAAGGTGCTCACTCTATACCTCTCGGTAGTTTGAGTGATTATACCCTAATTGGCTCTCTCGAGTCTAATTGGGTGCCCAATAATCAAGAAATATAGGCTTAGGTAGGGTGTTACTCTCTCGAGTTTTATCCCGTTAACTAGGGTTCAAGTAGGGTTTTACCATTTCTGGGTTTAACCCCTTTGATTGGGACTACCAAATCTCTTGATAATGCCCTAATTTCCTATTAGGCTAATTTCTAGGCTCAAGTCTTCTTTCTCAAGAAAGACCCAAGTCATGAAAAGGTGAATTAGTGTTTGCAACCACTAATTATAGCAATAAAAACCTTGAAATAACCTAAATATCCAACACCCTTTAATTTCCCAACCTTAATTTCAAAACCCCATTATATAGCCACACTAGGGTTGAGCCACAACCCTAGCTAATGGGTCTAGCTACTCATAATCAAAGATGAGAACAATGATAGAGAAAAAGAATAACTCATTTAATTGATTCCTAACAATGAAATTGAAGTTTTCAATGTTAAAAATGCAAGAATAAAGCTAAAGAAATAAAAACCCTAAAATATTCACAAGCTCTCTACTCTGAAAAACCGCTGATATCTTCTAGATCTGTAAATAAATTACAAAATAGTCTATTTATAGTCTGCCAAATTTTCGGACAAAAAAACCCCTAAAGTACCACCGCGGACTGTGAAAATATTATGACCTCACTGGAACGCCACCGCGGTCCGCGAAACTTCGACTGCGGCCGCGGTGAGAACTTCCAATTCTTGGGTCACACTGGAACTCCACCATGGTCCCCGAAACTTCGACCGCGGCCACGGTGGATGACAGTCAACTTTCTGAGCTACTGGAAATGCACCGCGGTCCGCAAAACCACGACCGCGGCCGCGGTGGCTGATGGCATAATTTCTGAACTCACTGGAAATGCACCGCGGTCCGCAAAACCACGACCGCGGCCGCGGTGGCTGATGGCATAATTTCTGAACTCACTGGAAATGCACCGCGGTCCACGAAACCACGACCGCAGCCGCGGTGGCCTTGTTGGCTTGAGTAGCCTTGTTGGGTTTGATCCTTATGCCGGATTCACTCCTATTTTGAGCATATTTTAGACTGAATGCCTTCATTTCTGGTTCAATCCTGCAACAAGCACAACGTATAAGCTTTCGGGGCTATTTTGTGTAAAATTATATCCAAAATTCATCTATAAGGGCACAAAAAACGAGGCAAAAAGCCAAGTTATCAACTCCCCCAAACTTAAGCTCTTGCTTGTCCTCAAGCAAAACAAAATAAGCCCCACCCCTATGAGAGATTTCACAAAAATTTGGTTGTACTATTGGTGACCTCAACTAGCATCAATTGGAACTAACCATAGCCCCTAATGCGAATGAATCATTGACAATGATTGAACTTTTCAAAANGTTTCAAGTGTGATACAAGAGCTTTAAGGGTTGGTCAAACTCATCAGTGAACTTCTAACTATTACCTCGGTCAGTGTGGATCCCAGACTCTTATTCCGTAACTTTCCCCAGCATCTCACCTTTCAGAATAATGACACTCAGAAAGAGGAATATGGTGAATCTCTCATCTCTCATCAAGGAAAGAGTCCCAAGTTCGACTCAAAGTACCATAGGCTTGCCCTTTGTGTACATCACCACTAATATAGGCTTCACTCGACCTGAGATCATATAGGACTTTTGTGGAATCATGATGAAGGCTTTTGGTCAAGGGTAGGGCATATTTGGTTAGAGTGAGTTTTATCTTTCCTTAAGCACTTCATTTTTTTGTTGCTCTCACATTTTCTTGACTCTTTGAGTCTTTTTATCTTTTGTAGGGTTGGAGAGACACTTTTTCATCAATTTCCTTGATTTTCTTCTTATGCTATCCAAACCTTTGGCATTACTTTTTCATCAATTCCCTTTATTTCTTCTTTTTGTTCATTCTTTTCTTTTCATTCTTTTTCATTGCCTTTTATCTTCTCTTTCTTTCTTTCTTTCTTTTGTGCCTTCTTTTTCGCTTCATCACATCTCTCGTCTCTCCCCCAAACTTATGTTTTTTGCCTAGCACCAAGGAAAGATCGGGTTCCAAGAGAGGGTAAAAGAATGGTTAAAGGTTTGTAACTTGGGTACAAAGAAAAGGCTTAAGGATCAAAAGGGTTGACTAGGGAATATTCCTCTTAGAAGGTCATGGAAGTTTTCAATTCTTTGTTCAAGCCAAGGAAAGTCTATAGTCACTTCTCAAGTCAAGTTACACCTAGAATTTCGCCTAGACAACACTCAGGGCAAGTTCTAGACTAGTGGCACGGAACTTGGACTTGCAATTACGAATTTCTCACCACTCACAGCTAAAGGATTGTTACAGAAACCGAGTCGAGGGCCCACAACGACCTTAGTCGTGCTTTGAGTAACAAAAATGGTCCCGAAGAACCACCCGATGATTATCGGCCAACACAAGAGTCTCAAGATCATCACTATCACCATCCTCAACACAAAGGTTTGTCTTTGACCATGGGATCAAAGGCAACTGTGTTAGGCCCAAGTGAAGCTTTGCTTGAGGCACCGTTATTGAAAAACAAAACAAAAAGATAAGGAAAAATAGACTCAAACACTTAAGAAGGTTGTCACACCGTCCATCCTTGGGAAGAGCCACCCGGTTCACACAAGTTCCACCTTTGGAAAGAACCGTGGCGTTAAGAAAACCAAAGGCTTATTGCTCACGAAAAAACCAAATAAGAAGCTATGAAAGAAAAGTAAGAAGCTATAAAATAGAAAAGAAATGTGTAAAATAACATAAAGTGCGTAGGATGGAATGAATATGTACAATAGGGGAATTAGATTACTATACATAAGGGATGAATATTTACAATGGATAGTTGTCTTATACATACCAAAAAAAAAGAGAAATAACGTAAAGAAAAAGAAACAAAAAGTTGTTTTTATTATTCAATCCGATGTAGCCAAAATAAAATTCCTGTAGGGCCACTCCCCCAACTAAAAGAAAGCATTGTCCTCAATGCTATAAAGAAAGAATAGTGCGCAAAATATGGGAGAGAGAGAGTAAAGAAAACTCCCTATTGGCCCTCGGCCTGCTGTGGTCCCTGGTGCTCTGTATGAGATGGGGTAGGAACTTCCTGAGATGAGGAAGGAACTGCCTCAGATGGGGAACCTGTAGGAGCTGGATCTGGTATAGCCTGTGATGGAGCTCCAGTGGGCTGAGCCTCCTGGCTCTGAGTTTGAGTGTGCTCTGTGGGGGGGTCTACCAGTATAAGCCTGATGTTCTGAGCACGGGGCATGACCTTCCTCTTCTTCAGTGGCCTTACTGGCTCTTCCTCCTGCACTGACCGAGGCAATGGTTGCTGCTCTGGCTGGGGCTCTGTGGGGTCTGCTAGTAGCATCTCCAAAGGAATCTGATCGCCTGATAGCTTGTCGACCTCCTTTCTCAGCTTCTCCACCTCCTCCTTTGACGCCCTGGTCTTCCTCAGCTTCTTTGTTTCTTTGGCCAGCTTTGCCAATGCACTCTCATGTGCACCCACTGCGTCCAGGATTTTCTTCTGATTCTCCAAAATTTCTTTCAGAGTGTCCTCAATGGACTGCGGGACCTGTGGTGGTAGAGGAGTAACTGGGGCTGCCACGGCTGTAGAAATTGAAGTCAACTTTGTAGTAGTTGACTGCATCCAGTTGGTGAGGCTAGTGAGAGTCATGTTCAGTCGTTGAGTAGTCATGGGATAGGCTCTGGTGGAGGGTATGTATGTAACTGTGGAGGAAGATGGGCCTGGAGCCTCCTCTGGAATGGAAGGTTGTGGCAGTGAGGGTTCCGCCACCACCACTGTCTCTTCAGACTGGCTAGTGGAGGAAACCGACTTTCCCTTTGACTTCTTTTTGGGGTTATCCTCAACTTTCAAGTCATACTAGGAGAAAGGTGCTTTGGGCTTGACTTTGGTGTCAAAGCGCTTCATAGTCACTTCCTGGTCTTCACAATACATGGTCAGGTAATGAGGATAAGGGTAAGAAGTATCACCTCTGCTGACCACTCGGCTAATGACCTCGAACATCACACTCCCCACATTGATGGGGTATCCAGCCATGATAGATTCTATTAATATAGCCCTACTGAGAGGGAGCGTCTGGTCATGATGAGTCGGGTCTAGCCTGCTACATACAAAAGTCTCCCATCCTTTAGCTTCGAAGTTCAGGGTCCTCCTGGTGATAGTCTTTCCAGCCGTTAACCACTCCGGGGTGTCCCCGGGCTTGGCCAAGTGCAAAGCCAACCAATTTCTCACAGCATCCTTTTCGGCAAGTTTTTCCGGTATAATGAATCATCCACATCATCCATCTCCAAATAGTCATTTAGTGAAGGTCCGTCAAAAGGCACAGTGAGATTGCGAACTTTGGATGCCTTTGATTCTTTTTCCAGAAAAAGCAAATTGGTGTAGCTCTCCTTCACTATATGCTCATTGGCCTCCGAAAGATGCTCAGTGAAATAGGACCATCCTTTCCTGTCTCAGAATTGCTGCCTCACATTGGGGTTGTATGTGGACAAATCTTTCATTGAGAAGGTGCGCTCCGGGATAAGAGATCGTGCAGTCCACAACTCCCTGAATCTGTGGAAGGCTTTATCACTTACAAAATGATCCTTCCACACATCCGGATTGCTAGTGCGCTCTACCCCTTCAACCACCTGTGCATCCCCTTTGTTGTCACTTGAATTTTCCCCAAATAAGGAAGCTGTAGGTGAAGTAGAATATGAGTGTTCACTGGAGGCGGATTTGGCTGGAGACACTGCTCGTGTTGTGGCCAGGAGAGATAAGACCGGGTCAATTGGGGATGACTATGATGAGGCCTCTTCTGACGGAGCATATTCACTTCCTGATGGTGAAGGAGGAGAGTCTGTAACCCCACTGGGCCGTCGTGATGACTGAGGTAATGTAACTTTTAAAGGTTGCCTTGGTGCCCCCGGGACTCTCCCCCTTTGAGTTTCTCCTCTACCCAGGTTTTTGCGACCACCCCCACGACATAGTACCATTGCCTGCAAAGTACACATAAGTGAACATGGTTAGTTTCCTGAACGTTGATGTGCAGACACTTGAGTAGTCACTGAAGTTTAAGCATATTGGAATGAGGCAATACACAGTGGACAGACTTCACAGACCGCGACAATTTGACCACAGCCGCGAAAGTCTAATCATGCTTTGAGCAGGACATACTGGAATGACTTCGCGGACCGCGAAAAGTCGACCGCGGCCGAGAAAGTCTAATCATGCTTTGAGAAGGACACACTGGACTGACTTCGCGGACCGCGAAAAGTCGACCGCGGCCGCGAAGTTCTAATCAAACTTAAGCAAAATGAAGCACCGCCGGTCCGCGAAAAATGGACCGCGGACCGCAGACCGCGAAAATGGCTATTTACCTAGGGTTCCTAGAATTTGCAATTTCTACGCTAAAGTGTTCATTGAGTGAAGTCCTATATAAGTAATCAATGCAATTGCATTCCAAAGGACTATTTTGAACCCATTTGGGCTAACCCTAACATTTACAAGCCTAGAAAAAGAAAATAATAATGAAAAATAAATTGAAAACTAAAGAAGATAAAGAAATTAAGAATTTAATGAAGCATAAATACACTTACTAGATGTTGGGATGAAAGTATGGATGCAAGCAATAAGTTTTAGAGGATGCAAACGTGAGACACGGTTGAAAGTGGCTTAGGTTAGCTACAGTGGGAAAAGTGTGAAATGTAACCCTCAAGTCCTATTTATAAGAAGATCTGGTAACCACCCCACTTACCTACCGCGGACCGCAAAAATTCGACCACGGTCCGCGATCATTCAATGGCATAAGGCTTACGAGGCAGAAGGACTTCGCGGATCGCAAAAAGTCGACCGCGGCCGCGAAGTCCATTTCCAGAGCACTGTGTTTGCATCATATTGACTCTGTGGACCGCGAAAAGTCGACCGCGGCCGCGAAGTCAATTTCCAGTGAGCTTTTGTTTCTATACTCAACCAAATTCCTGTGTCAAAATCATCCTACACATCCAAAAACCAGTTAGTGTAAAAATGAAACCTAATTTACCAAGAAAAACAAAGAAATTGAAAGTAAAGACACATGGGTTGCCCCCCAAGAAGCACCTGATTTAACATCGCGGCATGACATATTTTACCGGGATCATTGGAGATGAAGAAGTGCCACCACGTGGCTGTCATCAACTTTGCCAAGATAGTGTTTTACCCGGTGAACATTCACTCTGAATACTTCACCACTTTTGTTCTTGAGGTCAAGAGCCCCAAATGGAGTAACAAATACCACTTCAAAAGGGCCACTCCACTTAGACTTTAGCTTCCCGGGAAATAACCTCAACCGAGAATTGAACAATAAGACCAAGTCACCAACTTTGAACTCTTTTCCTCGAGCATATTTGTCATGTAGGTACTTAATTTTGTCCTTATACGATGACGAACTGGAGTAAGCATGGAATCTAAACTCATCCAACTCATTCAACTGCTCCACCCTAAGATTTGCAGCTACATCCCATTCCAAGTTCAACTTTTTCAAGGCCCACATAGCCTTGTGCTCCAATTCCACCGGAAGGTGGCATGCTTTTCCAAAGACCAAGCGATATGGGGACATCCCAATTGGGGTCTTGTAGGCGGTCCGGTAAGCCCAAAGAGCATCATCTAATTTCTTAGCCCAGTCAGTCCTATTGGCATTGACCGTTTTGGATAATATGCTCTTTATCTCCCTGTTAGACACTTCAACTTGGCCACTAGCCTGAGGATGGTACGGGGTAGTGAATTTATGGTTGACCCCTTACTTAGAAAGCAAGGAGTAAAAGGCTTTGTTGCAAAAATATGACCCCTCGTCACTAATGATGGCTCGTGGAGTGCCAAACCTAGTAAAGATATTCTTCTTGAGAAAGGCTATCACACTCCGAGCCTCATTATTTAGTAAGGCTATGGCCTCCACCCATTTTGACACATAATCAACTGCGACCAAGATGTACGTGTTCCCACATGAACTCACGGATGGCCCCATGAAGTCAATGCCCCAAACATCAAAGATATCTACCACGAGAATTGAATTTAAGGGCATCTCATCCTTTTTGGAAACTCCCCCTGATCTTTGGCATTCATCACACCTCTTCACTAGGGTACTAGCATCCTTATACAAAGTGGGCCAAAAGAACCCACAACTAAGAACTTTAGAAGCAGTTCTCACCCCTCCATGATGACCACCATACGGCGAGGAGTGGCAAGACTCAAGGATGGCTAGTTGCTCTTCCTCCGGTTCACATCGTCGGATTACCCCATCGGTGTAAATCTTGAATAAATAAGGATCATCCCAATAGAAATCCAAGCTATCCCTTTGAAGCTTCTTCCTTTGGTTAGAAGAGAGCTCACAAGGGACAACTCTGGTGACTAGGAAATTTGCAATATCCGCAAACCATGGCATTTCTCTCATGGACATTGAAAGGAGTTGTTCATTCGGGAAACTATCATTGATCTCAAGTCCATCACAAGGACGTCCTTGCTCTTCCAACCGGGACAAATGATCGGCAACTTTATTCTCACTCCCTCTTCGGTCCACTATCTCTAGATCAAACTCTTGTAACAACAAAACCCATATCATAAGTCTTGCCTTGGAATCCTTTTTGGTCATGAGGTACCGGAGTGCTGCATGGTCAGTGTGAACCATGACTTTGGCACCAATTAAATAAGCTCGAAATTTTTCCATGGCAAAGACTATAGCTAGAAGCTCTTTCTTCGTGACTGTGTAGTTTATTTGAGCAGAATTCATTGTCTTGATGGCATAGTAAATTAGATGAAACACTTTGTTCACCCTTTTCCCAAGCGCAGCACTGACAGCAACATCACTTGCATCACACATAAGCTCAAATGGGGCACTCCAATCCGGTACCGTGATGATGGGAGTGGTAGTGAGCTTGTGTTTTAAAAGTTCAAAAGCTTGCATACACTACTAATCAAAATTGAATTTGGCATCCTTCTCTAACAGCTTGCATAATGGATTCACTACCTTAAGGAAATCTTTGATAAACCGTCGGTAAAAACCGGCATGGCCAAGAAACCTCCGGACTCCTCTCACTGAAATAGGTGGTGGCAGTTTTGAAATAACCTTGATCTTTGCCTTATCAACCTCAATGCCATTCTTTGAAATCTTATGGCCCAAAACAATTCCTTCCTCCACCATAAAGTGGCATTTTTCCCAATTCAAGACCAAATTTGTTTCTTCACATCGAGCAAGAACTTTATCAAGATGACTCAAGCATTCGTCGAAAGAATCCCCGACGACACTAAAGTCATCCATAAATACTTCTAGAAAGTCCTCCACCATGTCGGTGAAGATTGCCATCAATACATCTTTGGAAAGTAGCTGGGGCATTACAAAGCCCGAACGGCGTTCGAGCAAAGGCAAAAGTGCCATATGGGCAAGTGAAGGTGGTCTTCTCTTGATCCTCCGGGGCTATAAAAATTTGATTATATCCAGAATACCCTTCAAGGAAGCAATAATAGGCTCGACCTGCAAGCCTATCCAACATCTGATCCAAGAATGGTAAAGGAAAATGGTCGTTTCGGGTCACCATGTTGAGCTTGTGGTAGTCCATGCACACCCGCCATCCGGTAACCGTTCTTGTAGGAATGAGATCATTCTTATCATTTTTTATCACTGTCATTCCACCCTTTTTTTGAAACGCATTGGACCGGAGAAGTCAAAGCACTATCCGAAATTGGATAGACCACACCCACATCAAGCCATTTTATGATCTCCTTTTTAACCACATCTTGCATAGCTTCATTGAGTCTTCTTTGATGTTCAACAGAGGGTTTGGCTCCATCCTCCAATATAATCTTGTGCATGAAAAAGGCGGGGCTTATACCCCGAATATCATCCAAGGTCCAACCAATTGCTTTCTTCCTCCTTCTTAGCACTTTTAAAGTTGAGTCAACCTGCAATTGGTTAGGCAAGAGGAAAGAATAACTGGTAAAGTACAAGAGGGACCAAGGTATTCATACCTGAGGTGGGAAGGAAGTGGCTTCAACTCCAGATTCGGAGGTTCTTCAATGGATGGCTTTGTTGGTGGGGTCTTCCTGTTCTCCAAGTCCAATGACAATTTTCTGGGAGCATAGGAATAAGACCCCATGCCTTGAAGGGCATGGGAGCTCTCAAGTACACCATCCACCACTGAGTCCTCGTGATTCAACAAGGCCAACTCCACAGGGTCATCAACATGGATCATAACACTGGCATCATCAATAATAACCTCGGACACAAGGTCCATAAAAGAGCACACTTCGGTGTTGTTGGGCTGCTTCATAGATTTGCATACGTGGAAGAACACTTTCTCATCACCAACTCTGAATGTAAGTTCCCCAGCTTCAACACCGACCAAGGCCTTCCTGGTGGCAAGGAAAGGCCTCCCCAAGATAATAGGAACCTCAAAATCAACCTCACAGTCGAGGATAACAAAATTTGCTGGCAATATGAACTTGTCCACTCTCACTAAGACATCATCAATAATACCTAGGGGCATCTTCATTGATCATTCCTCCATTTGCAAACACATAGAGGTCGCCCTAGGTTGTCCCATCCCCAAGGTCTTGAACACAGAATATGGCATCAAATTTATGCTTGCCCCAAGATCACATAGGGATTTTGCAAAGTCTGCACTCCCAATTGTGCAAGGCATAGTGAAAGCACCTGGATCTTCAAGTTTTGGTGCCATGGAGTGAACAATAGCACTCACTTGGTGAGTCATCTTAATGGTCTCACAATCCATGGATCATTTTTTTGCCACCAAGTCCTTCATGAACGTAGCATAGCCTGGAATTTGCTCCAAGGCCTCAACCAACGGAACATTTATGGAGAGACTCTTCATCATATCAAAGAACTTTTTAAACTAGGTCTCTTGCTTCTGTTTTGCCAATATTTGAGGATATGGAGGAGGTGGCCTAGGCAATGGTGCCTTTGGGACCACCGGTTCCGACATGTCAATTACGTGTTCCCTAGAAGGGTTTACATTTCTATCCAAATCCTCCCTATTGTCATGAATGTAAATTCTTACCTCACCTTCACTTGGCTCATCCAATGCTTGCTCCACATCAGCTGGTAGCTCATCTTGGGCTACAACTTCATCATCATCAACAACTTTCTTTTTCCCTGAAGTACTTGCCTCCACACCTTTTTCACTCCTAGTGGTTACTGCCATAGCATGACCGGTGTTGTTTTTGCTCCCACCCTTGGGGTTCACTACCGTATCACTTGGTAGTATACCCTTTGGGCGTGTGTTAAGGCTTACGAAATCTGGCCCATTTGTACTTCAAGGTTTCGGATGGAAGTAGTGTGAGAGGATATCTGGACATCGGATTCTGCATTCCTCTCCATCATATGTTTAAACATGTTTTCTATCCGACCCTTTTCCGAGCTTGAAGAACTTTGCCCATGAGATTGATATGGAGGAGGGTTGCTTGGTTGTTGGTACATCGAGGCCTTTGAAAACCCGACCCCCGATTACCTTCACCTCCCCAGTTGTTTTTGTTATTTCTTCCATTCCAATTTCCTTCATTGTTGTTTCCCCATTGTCGGTCATTGTTGTTGTTCCATTGACTATCATTGGTATTGTTCCAATTTCTAGCATTGTTATTGTTCCAGTTTCGTGGCCTTTGGTTCCCTCAGTTTTGTGTATTACCTTGCCCTTGGTAGTTGTTTCCATACATAACATCTTCATTTTGGTCATTGTAACTTTCATCTTGTTCATGACCACTTGGCCCTTGATCCCCTGGATCACCATGGTTTTGCTTAAGATTTCCCCGAGGTCTCCTTTGGTTTCCTTGCATATGAACTCCTTCCATAGCATTTACTAGCTTAGGCCCTTGCAAATGTTGGAGTTGGGCTTTAGTAAGTTGGTTCATGGTTTTTGTAAGCTCGTCCATTGCTTGCCCTTGTTCTTGGAGTTCCTTGTGGAGACTATTCACACTAGTTTCCCCTTGAGGCACATTTTCTCTAATTTGCCAAGCCGAAGATGTGTCGGCCATTTCATCAAGAATCTCACATGCCTCCGGGTATGTCATTTTCATAAAATTACCACCGGCCAATTGGTTGACCACACATTGGTTTACCATGTTGATTCCCCGGTAGAATGTTTGTTGTATCATAGCCTCGGTCATGTCATTGTTAGGGCATTCCTTGATCATGGTTCTATAGCGTTACCATATTTCATGTAGAGGCTCGTTTGGCTCTTGTTTGAATGCCAAAATCTCATCTCGAAGGGCTGCCATATGGCTTGGGGAGAAAATTTTTGCAATAAATTTATCCGTGAGCTCGTCCCAAGTGGATATAGAATGACCCAAGTCATGAAAAGGTTAATTAATTTTTGCAACCACTAATTATAGCAATAAAAACCTTGAAATAACCTAAATAGCCAACACCCATTAATTTCCCAACCTTAATTTCAAAACCCCATTATATACCCACACTAGGGTTGAGCCACAACCCTAGCTAATGGGTCTAGATACTCATAATCAAAGATGAGAACAATGATAGAGAAAAATAATAGCCCATTTAATTGATTCCTAACAATGAAATTGAAGTTTTAAATGTTAAAAATGCAAGAATAAAGCTAAAGAATAAAAACCCTAAAATATTCACGAGCTCTCTACTCTGAAAAACAGCCGATATCTTCCAGATCTGTAAATAAATTACAAAATAGTCTATTTATAGTCTGTCAAATTTTCGGACAAAAATACCCCTAAAGTACCACCGCAAACCGCGAAAACACGACCGCGGTCCGCGAAAACATTAGGACCTCACTGCAACGCCACCGCGGTCCGCGAAACTTCGACCTCGGCCGCGGTGTGAACTTGCAATTCTTGGGTCACACTGGAACTCCACCGTGGTCCGCGAAACTTCGACCGCGGCCGCGGTGGATGACAGTCAACTTTCTGGGCTACTGGAAATGCACCGCGGTCCGCGAAACCACGACCGCGGCCGCGGTGGCTGATGGCATAATTTCTGAACTCACTGTAAATGCACCGCGGTCCGCGAAACCACGACCGCGACCGTGGTGGCCTTCTTGTCTTGAGTAGCCTTGTTGGGTTTGATCCTTGTGCCGGATTCACTCCTATTTTGAGCATATTTTAGACTGAATGCCTTCATTTCTGGTTCAATCCTGCAACAAGCACAACGCATAAGCTTTTGGGGCTATTTTGTGTAAAATTGTATCCAAAATTCATGTATAAGGGCACGAAAAACGAGGCAAAAAACCAAGTTATCACAGACCCCTTAAGGTTTTATATCTAATAATGATGAATTCGAGCTACATTCGAATTAGTTTTATTTGAGCTTGGAATAGTGGAACCCTTAGGTTCCAATTGAGTGAGAACAAGATCTCGAACTCTAAGTGTATTGGCCCTTAGGCTCTTTAGATTTGGCCGATATGGCTTCTAAAAGATGGCTATTACTTCCCTCTTTCGGCTTAAAAATACTTAGTGAAAATTTCTTTATGCCTTAGCATATATTGTTACCCATTGGATTTTTTAAGGGTTCGATGTCGACTGAAACCCGTTTGTTTTTTGTGCCTTAGCACGTTTGTGTTAAGATAATTTGATACCTTTTAAGGTTTTTCTAGGGCTAATTTTATTGAAGCCCTTTTGATTTTTTGAGGGCTGATTTTATCGAAGTTCTTTTGATTATTTGTCGAGGGTAACCTTTTTTAACCGGTTTTTCAAACAATTCGAAGACCTATTTTTATAGCAGGATTCAGACGTCTCCGAGCCGCATTAATTTGGCTGTAGCCTTTGAGTATGCCTCTTTGGATTTTTTCCCAATAACACTTTGAACTTGTTCGAAATGTTAGTCCCCGAGAATGCGGCCTTGGCCTATAGATCGAGGGGTGCCTCTTTGAGGTCTTCTGAATTTGAGTTTAGATAACTCGAATACATAGATTGTCGACGGTAGTCCACGAGTGTTCGAGGTATATTTGCATTTGGCCCTTGAGCCATTTCTCACAAAATCATAAGTACGGAGCTCGTATAGTAGAAAATCTTCTTTGAGACACAAGATATTTGAAATATAAAGAATGCTTCTTTGAATAATTTATACATGCGTACATGTTTTGCCTTCGGGGGTCGACTAATCTATATGGACATGGTTCATTCGACCGTTTGACCCGTTACAAAGTTTCCCTATCGAGACCCTTTGACACGAAGTACTTTCCTCAAAAATATAACATCTGAGGGTGATGCCCCCAGTATTTGAGGTTGATTGTAAAGAAGCCTTAGATACTATTGAATTGTCCCCAGGTAGCACATAATTGTTGCCTCGTTAAAAACCTCGCCTAAAAAATCCATTTGGGATAAAAATCGATCTAAGGGGAAAAAAGTGCAATGTGTGCTTTAAAACATGAGGTCTCGATATTGTTGATCAAATACCTACAGTAAGTTAGCATAGAATATATAAATGAAAAAAGGGAGAAAGTCATACCTTAGCAATAATATCATTTGAGAAGCGATATGTTCCAATGTTTGGCAGTTTTTCGTCGTCCCTCGTGTCGAGCTTATAAGACCCCTTTCCGACGATGTCGAGGACTTGGTAGGATCCTTCCCAATTTAGGCCGAGCTTCCCTTCATTAGGATCTCGAGTGTTGATGGTGACTTTTCTTAGGACTAAGTCCCAGACTCTGAAGTGGTGGAGGTTGGTTCTCCTATTGTAGTATCTTTCGATTCGTTGCTTTTGTGCAGCTATTCGAATGAGTCCAGCTTCTCGTTTTTCATCCAATAATTCGAGGCTAGTATTCATAGCCTCGTGATTTTATTCTTCTGTTGTATGTCGAAACCTAGCACTGGGTTCGTCGACTTCGAATGGAATCAAGGCTTCAGAGCCATATACCAAGGAAAACGGAGTTTCCCTTGTACTGGACTTCGATGTTTTTCGATACGCCCAAACGACTTTGGGTAGAATTTCCCTCCATTTCCCCTTAGCATCGTTCAACATTTTCTTTAGGTTTTGGATGATAGTCTTGTTCGTCGATTCGGCCTGTCCATTCCCACTAGGATGATATGGCATTGAGAATATCCTTTTTATTTTATGGTCTTCGAGGAATTTTGTCACTTTGCCGCCGATAAAATGTTTACCATTATCGCACACTATCTCGGCGGGTATCCCGAATCGATACACGATGTGATCCCAGATGAAGTCTATAACCTCTTTCTCTCTTACTTTCTCGAAAGCCCGTGCTTCAACCCATTTAGAGAAATAATCAGTCGAGACCTGCAATCATGGCCTCGTATTCGGCCTAGTTGTTATTCAACTTAGAAGTTTTGATAGATTGCCTAATAATGTTACCCGTGGGCGGCTTCAAAATGATGCCTAGCCCGGACCCCTTCACATTCGAAGCGTTGTCTGTGAAAAGGGTCCATACCCCCGATGATGTACCCGATTTTAATAAGAGTTCCTTTTCAACTTCGGTTACGAGAGTTGGCGTGAAATCGACCACGAAGTCCGCTAACATTTGAGCTTTAATGGTCGTTCGGGGTTGATATTCGATATCGTACCCACTGAGTTCGACGGCCCATTTGGCCAATCGACCCGACAGTTCGGGCTTGTGCAAAATATTACGAAGTGGTTAATACGCATATGGGGTGACACTGAAAGTATGGTTTTAACTTTCTAGAGGCGCTTATCAGCGCAAGTGCCAATTTTTCTAAGCGTGGATATCTAGTTTCTACTTCTCTTGAAGTTCGACTTATGTAATAAACAGGGAATTGCGTACCTTTATCTTCTCGAACCACGACACCACTTACCACGATTTTTGATACTACCAAGTAAAAGTAAAGTTTCTCATCTGCCTTCGAAGTGTGAAGCAGTGGTGGGTTCAATAGGTATCGCTTCAATTCCTCTAATGCATGTTGGCATTCCGGGATCCAGGCAAAATTTTTCTTTTTTTTAAGTAGAGAGAAAAATCTGTGGCTTCGATCCGACGACCTCGAGATGAATCGGCCTAAGGCAGCTATCCGTCGAGTCAGCCTCTGCACGGCTTTTACACTGTCCACGATGGTGATGTCTTTGATGGCCTTGATTTTATCGGGGTTGATCTCGATCCCTCGATCTGACACCATGAAGCCAAGTAACTTTCCCAAACCGACCTCGAAAGAATATTTCTCGGGGTTGAGCTTCATGTTATTTTCCTCAGAATCTCAAACTTTTCCTGCAAATGAGCCAAATGGTCCTCTACGCACAGGGACTTAACTAGAATGTTATCAATATACACTTCCATTGACTTACCTATTTGTTCTTCGAACATTTTATTTACTAGGTGTTGTTAAGTAGCTCTTGCATTTTTCATCCTGAAGGGCATTACATTATAGAAGTATGTTCTATACTTGGTGACGAATGCAGTCTTTTCTTGGTCTTCCGAGTTCATCTGAATTTGATTATACCCGGAATAGGCATCGAGAAAAGTAAGGATCTCGTGGCCGGCCGCGGCGTCGATCATGCGATCGATGTTAGGCAATGGAAAAGAATCTTTGGAGCATGCCTTGTTCAAATCCTTATAGTCTACGCACATTCTAAGTTTGTTCCCTTTTTTAGGGACTACGACTTTATTGGCTAACCATTCGGGATATTTTACCTCCCGAATGGACCCTATTTTGAGAAGTTTAGTTACCTCGTCCTTTATGGACGCGTGCTTTACCTCGGACTGAGGACTTCTCTTTTGCTTCACCGTTATGAACTTAGGGTCCAGGCTTAGCCGGTTCGTTGTTATCTCCGTTGGTATCCATGTCATGTCTAAATGGGACCAAGCAAAATAATCTATGTTATCAATAGGAAATTGAATAAGCTTTTTCCTAAGTTCGGGGGTTAATTCCGTTCCCAAGTATACCTTTCGGTCAGGCAGGTACTCGATCAGTATAACCTGTTCCAGCTCTTCGACTGTTGATTTGGTGGCGTCAGAATCTTCGGGAGAAACAAAATTTCTAGGGGTTAGAAAATCCTCCTCCTCTTCTTCTATCTCCTGCTTCCACGATTTGGTCGAGGTTGGTGGCGGTGATTGCTATTTGTCTTCCTGTTTACCTTTGATGATCAACTTTTTCGAGGTTGATAATGTTGATATCAGCATTACCTCATCGACCGCAAATATTTCCTTTGTAGCATGCTGTTCCCCGTACACTATTTTTACACCGTCCGACGTTGGGAATTTCATCATCTGGTGGAGGGTCGAGGGGACTGCCCTCATGTTGTGGATCCAAGGCCTTTTGAGTAGGTCATTGTACCTCATGTCGCCCTTGATTACGTGGAACTTGGTATCTTGAATGGTTCCAGCCACGTTTACTGGTAGGATAACCTCCCCTTTAGTTATTTCACTGGCCATATTGAAACCGTTTAATACTCAGGTTGCAGGCACGATTTGATCATGTAGAACGAGCTGCTCCACGACCCTCGATCGGATGATTTTTGCCGAACTACCTGGATCCACTAAAACACGCTTAACTTGAAATTTATTTAATAAGATAGAAATTACCAGAGCGTCATTGTGGGGCTGAGAAATTCCTTTTGCTTCTTCGTCGTTGAATGATAAGGTGCCTTCTGGCACATAATCTCGGGTTCATTTTTCCCTACTGATTGATACCTTAGTGCGTTTGAATATAGGTCCTTGTGGAATGTCGACCCTACCGACGATCATATGAATGACATGTTGAGGTTCCTCCTGTTCATTTTTCATGTTGACGTCCCTTTCCCTGAAATGATTCTTGACTCGATCACTGAGGAACTCTCAAAGGTGGCCCTTGTTGAATAGACGGGCTACCTCATCCCTTAATTGTCTGCAATCCTCGATCGCGTGACCATGCATTCCATGATACTTGCACATCATATTTGGGTTTCTTTTGGAAGGATCTGTCTGTATGGGTCTAGGCCATCTAGTATCTTTGATCCTTTTAATTGCCGATACAATGCCTGAAGCATCGATGCTAAAGTTATACTCCGATAAATGAGGTGCCTCTGTGGGATCGGCATACTTGTCAAAACCACTTTTGCTCATAAGTCCCCGAGAGCTCTGTCTTCGATCACTTCTTCGATCATTCCGAGCAGAATTGCATCCCGGACCATTGCTCCTTCGATCTGCGATGTATGGTTGATATCGGTATTTGTTCGACCTTGGCTCCCTATCGACGTCCCTCTGATTTTTAACTGCCGACCCGTTAGGATGCACTGAACCGGAAAGGGATCCTAGTTGGTCATCCTCGACTCTGATCTGCGATTGATATCGATTGTGCACATCTGCCCAAGTTACAGCTGGATACTCGATCAAATTTTGTTTCAACTGACGTGATGCTATCGAACTCCGTTAATTCAACCCTTAGGTGAAAGCTTGAACGGCCCAATCATCTATGACCGGTGGAAACTCCATGTGCTCTATTTGAAATCACAACATGAACTCCCTCAGCATTTCATTATCCCTTTGTCTTACCTTGAAAAGATCTGATTTCCTTGTTGCGACCTTATGGCCCCGACGTGCGCCTTTACGAAAGAATCTGCTAACATAGAAAATGAGTCGATGGAATTCGGTAGTAGGTTGTGATACCAAATCATTGCTCCCTTTGACAGGGTCTCTCCAAACTTTTCAACAACACAGATTCGATTTCATCATCTTCCAAATCGTTACCCTTGATGGCGCATGTATAGGAAGTAACATGCTCGTTGGGATCGGTGGTACCATTATATTTAGGTATGTCTGACATGCGAAACTTATTTGGAATAGGCTTCGGAGCCGTACTGGGAGGAAACGGCTTTTGTAAAAACTTCTTCGAACTCATCCCTTTCAAAATTGGCGGTGCCCCCGGTATCTGATCAACTCGGGAGTTGTATGTTTCCATTTTTTTATCGCTGGCTTCGATTTTCTTCTCCCCCGATTCAATTCTTTTGGTGAGCTCCTCGAGCATTTTCATTATCGCAGGAGTTCCCGAATTCGTTACCATTCGACCTTTCCGGTATTGGCTCAGTATAGCGAGTAATTTCCGGCTCGACCTTATTTGGAGCTCTATGTTGATTTTGTAACTGAGCAATAGCGGCTTGCAGAGCCTGAAGTATCTCGAATATCACTTGGAGACTGACTCCTTTGTCTCATCTGCCCCGTGTTCCTTGGCCATCAGATCGGACTTCTCTGCGTACACTCCCATCGAGATCCATGCCTAGGTCCGCATTTAGAGCAACATGCGAACTAACATCGACTGTGTTGGCAACCGATCCTCCCCCGAGAGGCTTGTGGCACCTCGACTCCTGGAGCAATCACATTTTCGTTTTCCCCGTGTAATCCGAGGCCATTGTCACCGTGTGTGGATGCATTTTGTGAGTTTGACATGTTTTAACCTAAAAGCAAAAATTCTTGACAAGAACAAGCGTAAAATAGTGTGTTTTATCAGAATCAGTACTGAACATTCACTATTATCCTTAGCCCCACGGTGGAGCCAAACTGTTTACCCTAAAACCGAGTAACAATTAAACTTATATTGTGATTTTAAGGATATGTGTTTAATTCAATATCAATTGATAAATAATGAATTAAATAGATAAATTGGACAATAAAATAAATCAAACCAGTGCGAAAGCAGTGCTTCAACCTCGATTCGAGATAGTCTCGAGGTGGGGGTAATTAGAACAGTAGAGAACGGAACAATTCTTATGAATAATGAGCAAAATAAAGAGAATAGCAGAAGTATAAATTATTGTCACTGAAATATGATGCCCTTACAAATAAATGGGATCCCTCTTTATATAATAGAGGAATCTTAAATAAGGTACAATTCTAATAATGGAAATAAATCTCACGATTGACATCAATAACCGCTCGGATTTGTTCTGTTCCAGGATTTCCGCCGTGATCTTCAACCGGTTACTGATATCTTGTCATTCCGTTATTATGCCTTACTCGAAGTCAATTATGATTGGTCTCGATTGTTGTTGGCCTCGATATCAATGAACACTTCGATCTCCAGGTTCGATGTTCTATCTTCGAGCTAGAACCTGATCTATTACGGAGCTACCCTCGAGGTAACTCCCCTGCCAATGAAATCGGGTATATTCGATTTCGACCGTATACAGATATTGAGTAAGAATTGTGGTATTTGGAAAAGAAATTCCGTTGTGGAAAAAATTATTTTCTTCTTCAATGAATGATATTGTTTCTTTTATTGGAAAAATATTTTATGATAATCAAATAGTGAAAATGATTTCAACATGGAAAATATTTAGCTAGTGCTCTTAGCTCAAACCTTATCTTCTTTTTAGCTGTTGCCTTCAAGGTTTCAATTGGGACTTCCCTTTCCAAAATGAAGGGTTTTGTGCATTAATAGAAACAGATTTAAGATTTAAGTCTATAGTTTGTAAAACATTATTTTATTTATTTATTTATTCATTTATTGTGACAATGAATTAATGATGACTTGATATAAACATATACTATAATTATCAAAACAATCAACTGTATATAATTTGAATGGAAGGTACTAATCACGCCGGCTTTTGTCCGCTAAATTGTTCTTAACTCAATGCGAGAAATAGTTGCTAATGGTGAATGGCAATTGATTACTAATTCGCTTCTGCTTATTTGTTCTTTCTTTGCTAGAGAATTAATTACTAACTCATTTGCTTTTCCTTTATTTAAGCATGGAAGTCAACTTTTTTTTTTCTTTTTCTTCTTTCTTCTTTTTTTCCCTTTAAATAATCGCAATATGTGTGAGTGTGACGGTCACAGACAGATCTGCTTTATAGGGTCACGGTGGCACGCTTCGATAAAAATTCTTAATAAATATATTGATATCTATGAAAAATAGGTCATACATACAAAGTGGTGCCTAGATTACTCAAATGCTGCTCATGGTCGATTGCTTACCAAAGATAGACTTTTGAGACTACATGTGTTAGTACAAGACACAGAATGCTGCTTATGCAATGATATGGTTGCTGAAACCCAAGACCACCTGTTTCAGGAATGTCAATGGACAACAGGATTGAAAAGTGCTTAAGGGAATCAATGTAAATACTAGCTTTGTGATGACACAGATACAAAAAGAATTTAGAGATAGAATAGATATACTCAGGAACTCTAGGAAAGCTAGAGGTTGCAATTATTTGCTACAACTACTCTGTAATTAGATATTGATTAGAGGTCTATGAGTACATTGCACCCTTCCTAGAAGGTGGTAGTGTGCTAGGTGCTCTTTATGATGTATTAATTTGGTTTATAAATGGTAATATTTCACGGTTATTATCAAAAATATTAATTTATGTATTAGAGTATACTTTGAACAGTATTATTTATTGATTTTTTGAAAAAATGTCCGGATTAATAGAGGTTTTAAGTTGAATCTCATAGATTGAGAAATTAAAATTTTGGCTTTCGAAGTAATTGTCATATAACTCAACTATTAAATTGGAAAAATTAACCCAAAAATAATGATCAATTAATCAGATCAAACAAAAACTATATAGTAATTAAGTTATTCTTTAAGAAAATTTTCTTATTGGAGGCATACTTATTAAAGTGTAAAAAAGTTGGACTAAAATCGAACTTATTTGCATTTTTTTTGAATAAAATAGCTAAGTGGATTAACCAAAAATTAATTGAATCATTCATTCTTCCTATTCGGTCTTTCTGGTTAGTGAGTAGGTATACTATATAGATATAGTGGCGCACTCACAACTTTCAAATCTTGGGTCCGCCTCCAATGATGGTGTTTTATGGGACGGAACATAAAGACATAATTTCTACTATTACCCAAAAAAACTCAAATTCTAACTCACATAAATTGTTCGAGAAATCCTAGATATTAAAAGAGTTAAGGATTACTGAACGTTATAGTGCATTGTAAATTCTTATAACAAAACTTGGTGTAAAAATTCATCTACCAACACATATAACTTAATTTGTTATAATAGCCCGTGATATTGAGTACTCTGTTGATTGCACTTAAAGAAGCCGCAGGTTGCAGCATGAAGCACCTCTTGTTTTTGTTAATCTTTTGTTCGGAATTCTCTTTCTTATGTTGTGAAAGTTGTTCATAAAAACTCGAAAAATTGAATCAAATAGAAAACTGAACCAAATCGATAAAAAAAATCGATAATTTTTAGGTTTAGTTGAGTTTTGGTTTTGAATTTTAAAAACCGATCAAATTTGATTTGGTTTTAGTTTTAATCAAAAAATAACCGGGAAAAAAACGAATCAAACCGACTATAAAAGTTGCTATTTAAATTTATTATTACACCTATATATATGTATATTTTTATATAAAATTTCTAAAATTTTATGGTACGTATTAGTCATTTGTATTTTTAGTCTAACTCTTTGCTATTATAATAATCTTATTATTTGCCTTTACATTCTAGTTTGATTGGTAGTTTTCTTTTACTAAGTACAAGAATTTATTTTATGTTAAAAAATAATCGATTTTTAATTGAATATTTAAATTATTCATCACTATTTGATTCGATTTTCATCAATATATCTTGGTAAATGATAGATTTCTCAAAGACCAATTGATTTGGTAGTGTTACATTGAAAATATTGTCGCTGGAATATGCGTTTGGTAGTGTATGTCTCACATTTAACAAAAAAATTGATAAATAACTGAAAAAACTCGATTTAATTGGTTTGATTTGGTTCCAATATTTAAAAATTGACTTATTTAATTTTATTTCTTTTTAGGAAAAAATCGACCTAAATCAAACCATGAACACCCTAATCAACTAGGATTAGTCACACTAAGGATGGGAACTTGCGCCTAATCAGGTAAAGCATTCTACACTGTAACTTCGATTATGTATAGAAGATTCAACGGTTTATATATAATAAAAAAATCATTTTGGCTCAATTCAGCAATTATTAAGAACTAAGCTCAAAGTAACAATATAAAATAAGGAAAAACAAGCTAGGAGATATAGAGAGAAAGAGGAGAAATTCTTATTTCATAACACTCCCCTTGGATGTCTATAGATAATGTGCCTCGTTAAAACTTTACTAAGAAAAAACCTTGTAGGAAAAAATCTTAGTGAAGGAAAAAGAGTACACATATCTTGTAATACGCATTACTTGTTGCCTCATTAAAAACCTTGCAAGGAAAATCAGTGGGATAAAATCTTAGCCAAGGAAAAAAGAGTACAACTCGTATTTGTCTCCCCTGATGAAAACATCAATTTATTTCTTCGAGATAATGTGTTCCGATCTTGTATACCAATTTCTCAAATGTTGAGGTTGCTCATGCTTCACTGAACAAAACACCAAATTATCAAGCGATCAAATTTGTTGAACATCTATTTCACCGCTTGGTGAAAAATGTGTCTGATAAAGAACTTTGATGAAATATATGCTTTATTTTTTCCCCTTCAATATATCATCTTCTAATTGAGATAAACAAATATCATCGCCGTCACTATTATTGGAATTTTCTCTTCAAGGAAAAGTCATGCATTTGTTGTATGTTGAGTCACTTGCTTTATCAGTTACTAGTATATTGACATGACTTGAATAAGTATCAACAATTGACTGCCTTGTGAAATAATAATATGA
>ML306169.1:0-20982 GCA_005239505.1 Nicotiana paniculata
AGGAATATTTACACTAAAATAGTATAACATTTGAGTGTGGTCAAAAATTAGTTGTTCACACCCTTGATGGCGGACAATGAAACCCAGGAACTTTCCACAAGTAACTCCAAAGGCACATTTCAATGGGTTCATCCTAAGTTGGTTCCTCCGGAGCAACTCAAATACCATTCTCAAGTCTTTCAAGTGGTCTCCCTTCTTTCTTGATTTTACCACCAAGTCATCAACATAGCATTCAACATTCTTGTGGAGAAGATGGTCGAAAATATTCTGCATAGCCCTTTGGTACGTAGCACCAGTATTCTTCAAGCCAAAAGGCATCACCTTGTAGCAATAAATACCCTTGGGGGTGCGGAATTCAGTAAGCTCTTCATCTTTTGGTGCCATGCGGATTTGGTTATAGCCCGACGAACCGTCCATGAAAGACATTGCTTCGTAACCAGTAGTAGCATCGATCATCAGCTCTGGAATAGGAAGCGGGAAATCATCTTTGGGACACGCATTGTTGAGATCCCTGAAGTCGACGCACACTCGAATCTGGCCATTCTTATTCTTTACCGGGACTATACTTGAGACCCACATTGGGTATTTAACTTCCCGAATAAATCCAGCTTCAATGAGTTTGTTAACTTCGGTTTCAATCAGGGGAACCAAGTCCAGCCTAAAATGCCTTTGAGCTTGCTTAACAGGACGAGCGCCATTCTTGACCGCAAGGTGATGGACTGCCATTTTAGGGTCCAAGCCAGGCATTTCTTTGTAACTCCAAGCAAAGACATCCCTAAACTCTTTGAATAACTCAATATAAGTGCTTTCTTCATCAATTTCTAGTAAAGCACTTAGGTAGGTGGGTCTTGGGTTGTTCATCAGTGCCAAGGTTAACTTCTTTAAAGGCATCAACCGTTGCCTTCATCCCTTCTTCAAGTTCCAGAGGAGCTTCTTTCGCATCTTCATCTTCTTGAGGGCCCCCTTCGTTAAAAGATATGTGATAACATGGTGAAACATCGTCCAATTTCTCATCATCCTCCATTAAAGATAAAACACCATGCTTGCTTTGTGCAGTAACATGATACGAAGAACCCATACTTTCTTCATCTTCATCACGTTCTTTAGTGTAGACCATAGTGTATCGCTTCACCTTCAGTACTTCATCACACAAAACCATGACTTTTGTTTGTCTCTTCATTCTAGAAGGAACCAAACTTTGGAATTTTTAGAGATCTTCTGAATTTTGGGCGAAGCTGGTGTTCTTGTATTTAGATAATTTCTCTGGAACTTATTCCCCTTCTTTAATGGACCCGATCACTCAAATACGGAAGTTCTTACAGTTGATTTTCCAAGTCGGTCAAAGACGGAAGGCCTGTTAGAAGCGACAGATTCGTCTTCTACAGTGATATAATTGCTACTCACCCTCCTTATTGAGATGCGCACCGGTGACGATTGATTGTATCCCAAACCTTCATGTGGTTTCCTCGTTGCATCTTCTGATGGGAGCTTCCCTAACTTTGACGGCTCATCGGGATTGTATCCAGCTTTCGCAAATATCTTGTAAGCGTTAGGATCAAAACCTTCATCTGTTCGCTTTGTAGGGAGTGCCACATTCTGCAAACGATTTTGGGCTACAAACCTTGCAAGAGGTTTCAAGGACAACTTTACTGCCTCAATTCGTTTTACTGGAAGAGTTAACTCCTTTAGCGTGTTGGTTTGGAGATTAGATGATTCGCCTTCATCTTTCTTTCTTTTAGGGACATATTGGAGCTTAGGACTTACTTTCTTTCCATGAGATGCAATATCCCCTCTATGAGATTTATTTACATTGGGTTGTATCTCCTCAGTAGCGGCTTTGGCTTTACCAATAGTCACCTCAGCTCTTTTGGTTATGGGCTCTTCATTCTTGCTTTTCATACCATCATCAACCTTTATCTTCTTCACAATGCGGTTCTTTAAGTAGAACTTTGCATCGGCGAAGTGTGACTCTGCCTCGGTGAATGGCTCATCATCAACAACTATCTTCTTCTCGACTTCACCCTCGTAGTATTTTAAACATTGGTAGTAGGTAGATGGAACTACTTTATTCTCATGTATCCAAGGCCTTCTAAGCAAAACATTGTATGAAGTCTTCGCATCGATCACATGCATCCATGCACTTGATTGCATATCTTCAATAGTGATTCCTATCCTGATCGCACCTATGGATCTTTTCCCCCCTTGGTTGAATCCTTGGATCATCACACGACTTTCTGAGAATTCGTTCATGGGAATACCAAGTTCTTTCACAGTGCGAATTGGCAAAATGCTCACCAAGGATCCTCCATCAACGAAAATTCGATTTACCTTTTCATCACGCATATAGCCGACCAGGTACAATGGGCGGTTATGAGGAGTGTCACCTAGCAGAAGATCATCATATGTGAACATGACTTTTTCTTCACAAGCATTAACTTCTTGAGGAGTGGACTCGATAAGCTTTTCTGAAGATGGCGCCGACGGTAGGTCATTACTCCTTTCTTGCCCTTCGTCAGTAAGGCAACAAGAGGCATCAATATCCCCATGGGAAATCTTCGTGCGGAACCAACTGGGTAAAAACTCTTCCAAGGTTACTGGATGTCGTGGGTTTTGAGGTTGGTGCACCTCCACTTTTGCTTTCTTTACATGCTTAACTAGGTTCCATCTCCTAGGTCTTTTCACCATTATTTTCCTCATTGGTTGTTCCACTTATCCTTTTCGTGGGCTCCTTTTGTGGCACCTACGACGAGTCACCAACGTCCAACCTTCATCATCCTCAGGTTGACTGCCTTCAACTTTGTAGTTCTCCAGTAATTCTTCATCTTTACTTTCTTTAGAAATACATAATTCGTTTGGATTGAATGAGCCAAATATGATAGAGACTTGGTTTGCGCTTGCTTTCTCATCTTCAAGCACGATCTTCTTTTCACGAGCTAAGTCCATAACTTTGTCCTTGAAGACAAAGCACTTCTCTAGAGGGCGGATCACAATGATGATATTTGCAGTAATTTGGGTCATCGATTTTCTCAGCTTCATTTGGTCACTTCATCTCCGAAAGATCAATTAGATTTAACTCAAGGAGTTCTTCATAAATAGCTGGCACATCAGAATCCATAAATGGGTACTCTTTCTCTTGCATTTCTTTTAGAGTCAATTTTCCACTTGGCTTATCTTGAAACGAAGTGGATTTCATACTCTGCTTCTTGCTCACCTTCGTCGTGAACTTCACAGGTGATGTGTCGACATTCATAGCTTCTTTATTTTCAGATCTTGGTACAAACTTGCTCCATTTTCAGACTTCTTGCTTGTCATTCCCTTTGCGAGGTTCATAGATAGGCAGCCTTTCATTTCCAGAAGAGGCCATGATCAATTCCATGTCATGGGCACGAGTTGCAAGTTCTTCAAATTTGCTAGGCTTGATACCTTGCAAGATGTATCGCAATACCCAATGCATACCTTGGATGCACATCTCTTTGTCAGAAGCTTCACTAAGCCTGTCTTTACAGTTGAGGCTTGCATTCCTCCAACGATTGATAAAGTCGATAACTGGTTCACTCTTCTGTTGACGAGTATTTCTGAGTTCCACCATGCTCACAGTGCGCCTTGTGCTATAAAATCGATTGAGGAACTCTTGTTCTAATTGATCCCAACTATCAATAGATCCTGCCTCGAGGTCTGTGTACCAATCTAAAGCATTTCCTTTTAGCGAGCGGACAAACTGTTTGATGAGGTAATCTCTATAAGTCCCAGCGTTGTTGCATGTCTCAATGAAGTGAGCCACATGTTGCTTTGGATTGCCTTTACCATAAAACTGTTGAAACTTTGGGGGTTGATAGCCAGCAGGCATTTTCAACATATCGATCCTTGCAGCGTACGACTTTGCGTATGTAAGGAAAGACTTGGTAGAAACTTCGTACTTTCTTTTAATAGTTTCTTCGATGAACTCCTTCAGTTGATCGATTGGAATCATCCCTTCCAAAGAGACTAGAATTTCCTTAGTGGATGCAACTTGTCGTGGGGGAACATGAATCTCTTGAACTTCTGGGAGTTTTCCAGGTGCATGGGTGGATTCTTATTCCATCAAGATTCCCACCCTATCTGTTAGCTTGTCAATTCTAGCATCTTGATTTTGCATGTCAAGCCAGCGATCGCTTCCGTCAAGTTTGCCAACTGCTCCTCCACAGATAAAGTGTTTGTCACTGTGGCTTGCATGATTGTAATGGACGATAGAGAGTAGCATGGATTTTCACACAGATTGATCCTTGATTGGATCACGCTATGTGGTGTAAGTGGGAAGGATCCATCGATTGAAGCGTCATCATCTTCCTTCACAGCAGAGTGCTTGGATCCGGAGAGGTCAAGCAGAGCAAGAGTTTTCTTGATCTTTTCAGCAACATCGCTTCCTTCTTCGGGTGAACTTGTGGAAGATGTTGATCCTTTTGAGAATGAAGATCCGAAAATAGGGGTAGATGCGGACGACACTTGGGGTGCCTGTTGTCCTAACGAGCTTGCTTTGCTCCTCGTAACTGGTCCGAAGCTTCCAAAGGTAACTTCGAGTATGTCTTCCACATCAACATAGAACCTGGAATTAGAAGACTTGGCGGAAGTTGAACTGGAGTTGATATTCTTGGAAGCCATTTCGTTGTTCTTGAACTTTGGTGATTGAAAAGTTGAGATGAGAGGTAGAGATTGTCCCACTGGGAGTGCCAGAATTTGTAGACAATATATTGCGTCGAGAAAATAAAATCAAGACTAAAAGATATTGTAACAATCGTAGTATTTGATTTCAAATAATTTGAGCGTTACAATCTGTATGAATCCTCTTATTCTACTTTTCTAGTACAAATTCAAGGGCCTTTGTGTTTGATCTTGAATTTGAATTTGATTTATCCGTCGCGAACACTTTGGTTGTTGCCACGAATTGTATCACGAACAAGTAGCCTTGATATTGAACGCCTTGTATTTGATTTGACTTCGTTCTTGATCTTGAATACTTGAATTATTCTTCGTTCTTGATCTTGTCAACTTGAGTTGTTCTTCGTTCTTGATCTTGAATACTTGAATTATTCTTCGTTCTTGATCTTGTCAACTTGAGTTGTTCTTCGTTCTTGAGCTTGAACTTGATTGCTTGAAGCTTGAAACTTGTAGAGAAATTTACGGCGTTCCACGAGCTCTCTCTTTCTTCTTGTTATAACTTCTGGTGTCTTTTCTGAGTTATGAAGAGCCCTATTTATAGTTGTGGGAGGGAAGAGTTATGATAAGAACAAACTCTTTCCGACCAATCAAATTGAAGTGTGACAAGGTCGCATTTGATTGGACAGAACATGTCACTTGCACATGTGGCGCGATTTCATTGACCTTTTAATGTGACTTGGCATGCCTTGTCATTTTGACACGTGGCACAATCCTATTGTCTCTTTCGTTTGATTTGGCGCCACGTCATTTGACACGTGGCACCAAACTGGGCCTCTAGGAAGATGACATATTGGGCTTAATGAAGTGGACTCATCACTTTAGCCCAATGTATCAAGACTCATTTATTTAATCCATATATATTGGACCTATATAATTCATTCATTTATATATTAGCCCATAATATTTATTTGGACCAATATATCTTGAATTTAATATATATAGTCCAAATTATTTTATGAATTTAATTTAAGTAAAATTCATATGCCTACATTTTCTTCAAAATTGTATCTGGTACATATAGAGAAATAATGTAGGTAAAATATACAGTAGAAAGTGATGAAGGAAAACAGATCTTGACTTGTTAATACAACAAAATTACATAAAGAACTAAAAAAGGCAACCCGATTCACCAACCTCCCAATGCAGGGGTAGGGGAAGGGCCGAACCACATGGGTATTGATGGTAGGCTATAATCCCATATTTTAGCTGCTTATTACACTCTAATTCACTGTAGTTTACTTGTTTTGAGCTTTAATTGCTAGTGTTTTTGCACTTATTGTGTATTTTATGCCTTCTAGGAGTGATTCCGAGTTATGTAGATGTTGTGGAGCTAATTCGAGCTATTTGGAGCTTTGAAGTCTGAGTAGAAACCCAAGCAATTAAATCGGGATCACGTTCGGAGGTCGAAACCAAGTCTGGATGTCAAAAATTTGAAAAACTCATTTCTGGCCACAATTTGCACTACTGCCCCGCGGGGCGCGGGGTCCTAGTGCAAAATGGGCAGAAATCATATTTTGGCACGTTCTGGAATTTCCTACCTGCGCGCCGCATGGGGCGACGGGGGTGCGGTGCGGTAGCCCAAATGAGTTAGAGTGACTTCCCATTTCCGCTAAAAAGGGTAGTTTTGTTCGATGTTTGATTTGGGGGCGGCTTAAATACACCAAAACACCATTTTAGATGGATTTTTGACAGATTTTCGACCTAAGGAGGCTAAGGATGAGTTGGAAGAACACAAGCACACGGATTTCATTGTTCCTTCCTCACTCAAGATCCGAGTTTGGATTGAATTTATGTTTTCCCATATTTTAGTTACATTTGTGAGGAACTTCTCCATGTCTATGGAGTAGATCCTTTTGGGTTTTGATGGATTTGGTGTATTGATGATTGTTTGTGGATTATAACTCTATTTTATGTATTTGAATAGTTTTTGGAAGATTTAATTGTTCCATCTATATTCACTTGTTCTTGTAATCGAAAGAGGCATAATTTGTGATATCTTTGCATTATATTTTTGGTTGAGTTTACATATTATTCTAAGTAATCGAAAGAGGCTAGTTGAATCATTGGATAAACCTAGTTATGAGAATAATCAAGTGAGGTTCTCCTAAAGACCAATCCATTACGCATTCTTGCGTATCTTCACAGAGCTTAAATTGGTTCACATTGAGAGGTTGAGACTTAATCGAGAGAGGAGTTTCTACTAAACAATTGTACTGATAATTAAGTGAATTCGAGAGACTCACTTGAACATTAGAAGTGAATTATCTAGAATTAAATCCCAGATAATTATCTTGCACCTATGCTATCAAAATCCCATTTTCTCCTATAGATATCTTCCTTGCTTAGGCCTTGCTTCGATTGTCATTAGTCAGTTAGCTCTAGATTCTAAATTAATTTTAGTATTAACCTAATTTTCTCGGACTCTGGTGCGGATATTCGAAACGGGGACGGATCCGAGTATCGAATTTAGCAAAATCTAAATTTTAAGATTCGGGGGTGCGGATCCGGATATGGATACAGGTGCGGGGATTCGGTTAATAAAAAATAGAGTGATCATGCTCAACTATACCTTATAAAAAGGACTAAGCGGTCGTTACAAATATAATCCGGTTTATAAATCCGAAGTCGAATCCCACACATAACTAAGCCTCATCTACAGTTGTTCAATATTGCTAAGAAACACAAGTACAAATAATTTCCTAATGATAAAGATTATGTAATGACCCAAAGGGTCATTTTATAAATTTATACTCCATTCCATGCTTAATATCCATAAAAAGACTAATTTTAAATACCTCGATTTGCATGCGCAGTCCGGACGTGAAACCGAAAAACTTTTATGTGAAAATATGAGAAATAGTGGTTTCTATAATTTAAATTTGATAAAAGTTGACTTTGGTCAACATTTTGAGTAAACGGACCCGGATACGTTCCGACAATCTCGGGAGGTCCGCAATAAAATATGGGACTCGGGCGTATGCCCAAAAATGAATTCCGAGGTCCCAAGCCTTAGAAATCAATTTTTGAAAGAAATTGTTTTGCTGAAATATATATGAAATAAAGAAAAGAATTAATGTTTGAAATTTTTGGTATCGGGCCCGTATTCTGGTTTCAGAGCCCGGTACAGGTTTCTTATGATGTTTAAAGGTTAACTGTGAAATTTGGTGAAAAACGGAGTTCGTTTTGACGTGATTCGGACGTGCGGTTGAAAAGTTATGAACTATAAGAGTTCTTGATGAAAATGATGAGTTTTGAGGTTTAATTCATAGTTTTACGTGTTATTTTCATGATTTGATTGCACTAGCAAGTCCGTATGATATTATTAGACTTGCGTGCATTGTTGGTTTATAGCCCCGAGGGCTCGGGTGAGTTTCGGATAGGCCACGGGATGTTTTGAACTTTAGAAAAGTTGTTGATTTTCTATTTTCTGGTGCCCAGTAAATTAGTGCTACGCGATCGCATAACCTTCTCTGCGGTCGCTTAGTGTAGATCGTGGGGGTCATTTTTTATTCTATGCGATCGCATAGTTATACCCGCGATCGCATAGTGTTAATTTGCTGGGGACAACTTTTGTTGTATGCGATCGCATAAATTCTTCCGCGATCGCATAGTGTTAATTTGCCGGGGACAACTTTTGTTCTATGCAATCGCATAAATTCTTCAGCGATCGCATAGTGAAAGGTTCAGGGGGTATTTTTTATTCTATGCGATCACATCCCTTCTTCCGCGATAAAATTGAAGGCCGGTCCAGTCATATAAATACACTATTAAACACGGACGAAACCTATTTTCCAACCATTTTTCGAACTACCAAGCCCTAGAGATGATTTTCTTCAACAATTATCATCCCCAAATCATAGGTAATCAATTCTAAGCTTTTTTCTTTCAATTCCTTACTGTTTTCATCACTTTTAAAGCAAAACCTTAGAATTTTCATGGTAAAAATTGAGGGTTTGTGTAGAATTAGGGAATTTAGTAAAAATCAAATTTTTACATCGAATTAAGGTCGGATTTCAAAACTAATAGTATATTTGGATTCGTGGGTGAATATGTAAACGTAATTTGGTCCGAACCCCGAGTTTAGACCAAGCGGGCCCGGGGTCGGATTTTCACTTTTTTTGATAAAACTTAGGAAAAAGCATGTTTTTCAATAAAGTTAGTTCCTTTAGCATAGATTGATGATATTGAGTTAATTATGATTAGATTCGAGCATGTTAGAGGTGAATTCAAAAGGGAAAGCAGTAATTGAGCAGTGAGTGGCCTACGAAATTGAGGTGAGTGTTTGGTCTAACTTTGACTTGAGGTGATAGGAATCCCCACTTATTTGCTATGTGAATTTGCATGTGTGTGGTGTATAGGTGAGGTGACGAGTATCTATGCACCACCAAATGGACTGTTAAACATGATTCCTTTTCCCGTTCCCAATTTAATTGATTCGTGTCTTAATTGTTCTATGTTCATTTTTGTTCCATGATTTCTTGGCCTTGTTATTTTGTTGTCAAATATTGTTGTGGTTATTTTTGAAGGAGTATTGGTTGTTTTAGCTGGTTCCCTTGTGGTATAAAACAGTTGAGCGGTTTGATATTGTTTTTACGATATATATANGAAAAATACGATTTTTATTTATAATTGTTGAGACAAAAATATTGTGAAAGGCTTGGACCAAATTGTGAAATTTATGAATAAATTGATATGAGATGTCTGGTGGGAGCGGGTTGCACTCCGCAACAAGGAGAGATAAGGGTGGACATGTAGGATCGGGTTGGACGCCGCAACAGGAGTAATAAGGGTGATACATTTAGGGAGGAGCAATAAGGGTGGACAGGTGCGAGCGGGTTGCACGCCGCAACAAGGAGCAATAAGGGAGGGCATTTACATTTTTACTAAATTTAAAAAGAAAAAAAGATTTGAAAGGCTTAAATGTTCATTTTACTATTTTTCATATTTTTGTACTACTTTTTAAGATAAAGTTTGGAAACTTGGAAATTATTTGAGAATTGGTTATAGTTGAGACCTGAAAAAAGGCGACCGAGTATTTTAATTGTGTTGCATTTATTATTTATTTGTTATGGATTCCTTCCGTACTTCATATATTATTGTCACCGGTTATATTGTTAATGCCCCGATGTAGGCTCGGCACTTACTCAGTACATGGGGTCGGTTGTACTGATACTACACTCTGCACTCTTTTGTGCAGATCCAAGTATCGGCCAGCTGTAGAGACATTTAGAACGGTTATTCAGTTACGCGGAGACATGAGGTATATCTGTCGGTGTCCTCAGATCCCGAGAGTCTTCCCCTATTTTTATAAAATTGTTTTATTATAGTCATGACAATCTTACTATTTATTTTAGCCCAGTATTTGTGGTATTCTTTAGTAGTTCGTGAATTGTGACACCATACTCTGGGGTAGTTCTAGATTTATTTATATGATTAGTTTCGTTGCTCGTTTTAATTAATTAATTGTTTATTTTATCTTTATTATATTGGGAATCATTCATAAAAAGTCAATAGACTCAGTTTACTTTAGATTATTTTATTATGTCTAAATGGATAAATAATGCAAAGTAGTTAATCGAATTCTAACATTGGCTTGCCTAGAAAGTGTGGTGTTAGGCGCCATCACGATCCCTAAGGTTGAGAATTTGGGTCGTGACAAGTATGTATCAGAGCACTAGGTTTCTTAGGTCTCACAATTCACGAACAAGCTTAGTAGAGTCTGAAGGATCGGTACAGAGACGTCTGTACTTATCTTTCGGAGGCTATTGAGTTAGGAAACAACTCCATTTTTTATTTCTACTTTATCGTGCGTTTCTTGTATCCCAAATACTGATTAAATTCTTCTATTCTCTCGCAGATGGCGAGAACACGTGCTTCATCTTTCGCTGACCAGCATTCCGTCCCTCCTGCAACAGCAACTCCTACTAGGGGCAGAGGCCGAGGCCACGCCAGAGGCCGAGGCAGGGGCAGGACTCAGCCTGTTGCTCAGGCAATAGCCCCAACTGCGGAACCTCAGATTGAGATTGATGAGGGGGTTCCGGCTCAGACTGTTCCAGCAGGACCAACTCAGGTTCCCGAGGGGTTTATTGCTACCCCGGTTCTTCAAGATGCTTTGGTCTGTTTAGTGGGCTTGATGGAGAGTGTGGCCAGACGAGCACATTCCCTGTTGCAGCAGTCGTATCTCAGGCTGGAGGCGGAGTCAAGACTCCTGCCACCCACACTCCAGTCCAGACTACTCCTCAGGTTCAGACCCCAATAGCCAATCCCGTTAGGGTAATTTAGCCAGTTGCAGCAGTGCCGCCCATTAATGGGGCAGCTATGTCTACCGATGCTTTATGGAGATTGGACAGGTTCATTAAGTTATTTCCTGTTCACTTCAGTGGTGCTACTTCAAAGGACCCTCAGGAATATTTGGATAGTATTTATGAGGTTTTGCAAAATATGGGTATTTTGGAGACCAATGGGGTCGATTTTGCTGCTTTTCAGATGACTGGTTCTGCCAAGAAATGGTGGAGGGATTTTCTGTTGACTAGACCAGTTGGATCACCTGCTCTGACTTGGGATCAGTTCTCTCATCTCTTTTTGGAGAAGTTATTGCCTGTTACTACTCGAGAGGATAAGTGTCGTCAGTTTGAGCGACTTTAGCAGGGCAGCATGACAGTGACTCAATATGAGACTCGTTTTGTGTATTTGGCGAGACTTGCCATTCTTTTATTTCCCACAGAGAGGGAGAGGGTCAGACGGTTTATTGATGGCCTTGCTCAGCCCGTCAGGTTGCAGATGGACAAGGAGACAGAGACCGAGATTTCTCTTTAGGGTGGTGCTAATATAGCTAGGAGGGTTGAGTTAGTTCTTGGGATGGGAGGTCAGGGGTCAGACAAAAGACCTCGCCATTCCGGTAGATTCAGCGGTGCCTCGTCCGGGGGCGGAGATACTCAGAGTAGAGGCCATTCTTCCAGGCCATTTAATCCAGCACTTCAGATGTCCCATGGTGCTTCAGGAGGTCGTGGCTCTTACTTGCCTTATCCCGATCAGAGCAACTCCTCTTCAGAGTTATTATCGTGGTCAGCCGGTTCGTTAGGGTCATCCTCAGTATCAGGATGGTTGTTATGAGTTTGGTGAGTATGGGCAAATTCGGAGGTCTTGTCCGATATTCTTGGCTAATCATCCTCAATACCCGAATTCCCGTGCCATAGTTCCGGCACCAACTGCAGCACCACCGGCCATCCAGCCAGGGGTAGGGGTCAGGTAGTCAGAGGTAGAGGTCAGAATGTTAGAGGTGGAGGTCAATATGCTAAAGGTGGAGGCCAGCCTGCTAGAGGTGGTGGCCAGCCCGTTAGAGGTGGAGGACTACATGTCATGGGTCCTCCTGGTGACGCGGTTCAGGGTGGTGGGGCCCATCCTCGACTATATGCATTTCCAGCTAGGCCCAAGGCAGAGTCCTCCGAAGCTGTTATTATAGGTATCATCTCAGTTTGTGATAAAGTTGCTTCAGTTTTGTTTGATCCGGGGTCTACTTACTCATATGTTTCATCATATTTTGCCTCATATTTGAAGTATGCCCCGTAATTCCTTGAGATCTGTGTCTAGACCGGTGGGGGATGCTATCGTGGTAGATCGAGTATACCGTTGCGTGGTAGTCATAGAAAGTATTGAAACTAGTGTGGATCTTTTACTTCTAGACATGGTTGATTTGGACGTTATATTGGTCATGGATTGGTTGTCGCCTTATTATGCCATCTTAGATTGTTACGCCAAGACATTTACCTTAGCATTTCCGGGGTTGCCTCGATTAGAATGGAAAGGGACCCCTGGTCATTCTCCCAGCCGGGTAATTTCATATGCCAAGGCTCGTCGCATGGTAGAGAAAGGATGTTTGGATTATTTGGCCCATATTCGTGATTCCGATGCTGAGGTTTCTTCTATAGAGTCAGTTCCTTTCGTGCGTGAGTTTCCTGAGGTGTTCCCTGCAAACCTACCGGATATGCCACCCGATAGGGATATTGATTTCTGTAGTGATGTGGCTCCGGGCACTCATCCTATTTCCATTCCTCCATATCGGATGGCCCCACCAAAATTGAAAGAACTAAAAGAACAGTTGCAAGACTTTCTAGATAAGGGTTTCATAAGACCCAGTGTCTCGCCTTGGGGTGCACCGGTTTTGTTTGTAAAGAAAGATGGGTCGATGAGAATGTGTATAGCTTACCGGCAGATAAATAAAGTTACTATCAAGAATAAATATCCGTTGCCGAGAATTGATGACCTATTCGATCAGCTTCAGGGTGCTAGATTAAAAATTGATTTGAGGTCAGGCTATCATCAGTTGAAGATTAGGGCTTCCGATATTCTGAAGACAGCCTTTTGTACGAGGTATGGACATTATGAATTTTTGGTTATGTCTTTTGGGCTGACTAATGCTCCAACAACCTTTATGGACTTAATGAGTCGGGTTTTCAAGCCCCATATGGACTCTTTCGTGATCGTGTTCATTGATGACATTCTTATATACTCCTGCAGTCGGGAAGATCATGAGCAGCATCTCCGTATAGCACTCCAGACTTTGAGAGATAATCAATTGTACGCCAAGTTTTCAAAATGTGAGTTCTGGTTAGATGCAGTAGCCTTTTGGGTCATATTGTATCAGCGGAGGGTATTCAGGTTGATCCTAAGAAGATAGAGGCAGTCAAGAACTGGCCTAGACCCACTACAACTACGAAAATTAGGAGTTTCTTGGGTTTTGCAGGTTACTACCATCGTTTTGTGGAGGGGTTCTCGTCCATAGCAACCCCAATGACTAAATTGACTCAGAAAGGTGCCCCATTTAAATGGTCAGATGAGTGTGAGGCGAGCTTTCATAAGCTCAAGACAGCCTTGACTACAGCTCCGGTGTTGGTATTACCATCAGATTCGGGTTCTTTCATGGTGTATTATGATGCTTCTCGAGTTGGCCTTGGAGCAGTATTGATGCAGGATGGCAGAGTGATTGCGTATGCGTTTCGTCAGTTGAAAGTCTATGAGAAGAATTACCCTGTTCATGACTTAGAGTTGGCATCCATTGTACATGCTTTAGAAATTTGGAGGCATTATCTTTATGGCGTGCCGTGTGAAATTTTTACTGACCATCGCAGCCTCCAGTACTTATCAAAGCAGAAAGATCTAAATTTGAGGCAGCAGAGATGGTTAGAGTTGCTAAAAGATTATGATGTCACCATATTGTATCACTAGGGAAGGCCAATGTGGTGGCCGATGCATTGAGTAGAAAGGCGGCGAGTATGGGCAGCCTTGTGTATCTTCCAGTTGGTGAGAGACCTTTGGCTGTAGACATTCAAATGTTGGATAATCAGTTCGTGAGGTTTGATATTTTTCCCAACAGTGTTCTAGCTTGTACAGTTGCTCGGTCTTCTCTAAATGACCGTATCTGGGAGCGGCACGATGACGACCCACATTTGGCGGTCCTTAGGGAGACATTTCGGCATGGTGATGCCAAGCAGGTTATAGTTGGAGATGATGGTGTTTTAAGGATACAGGGTCATTTATGTGTGCCTAATGTTGATGGCCTTTGTGAGTTGATCCTTGAGGAGGCTCATAGTTCCAAGTATTCGATTCATCCAGGTGCAGCCTAAATGTACCAAGACTTGAGACAACATTATTGGTGAAGAAGAATGAAGAAGGACATTGTTGCGTATGCGGCTCGTTGCTTAAATTGTTAGCAGGTAAATTATGAGCATCAGAGACCTGGTGGTTTGCTTCAGCAGATAGAGATTCCTGAGTGGAAGTGGGAGCGTATCACTATGGACTTTGTTGTTGGGCTCCCACAGACTCAAAGGAAATTTGACGTGGTTTGGGTTATTGTAGATAGGCTGACTAAATTAACATATTTTGATCCTGTGGCAAGTCTTATACTTCAAAGCGGTTGGCTGAGTTATATATTCTAGAGATAGTTTGCCTTCATGGTGTGCCCGTATCTATCATTTATGATCGGGGTACACAGTTTACTTCACACTTTTGGAGGGCAGTTTAGCGTGAGTTGGGTACCCGAGTGGAGTTGAGTACACCATTTCACCCTCAGACTGACGGGCAGTCTGAGCGTACCATTCAGATATTGGAGGATATGCTCTGCGCTTGTGTTATTGACTTTGGAGGGTCGTGGGATCAGTTCTTGCCGTTAGCGGAGTTTGCTTATAATAATAGTTATCAGTCGAGCATTCAGATAGCTCCTTATGAGGCGTTATATGGTAGACGGTGCAGATCGCCAGTTGGATGGTTTGAGCCGAGAGAGGCTCGATTGTTGGGTACAAACTTAGTTCAGGAGGCCTTAGATAAGGTCAAGATTATTCAGGAGAGAATCCGTGCAGCTCAGTCTAGGCAAAAGAGTTATGCCGATCGTAAGGATCGTGATGTGGCATTCATGGTTGGAAAGAGAGTATTTCTTCGTGTGTCACCCATGAATGGCATTATGAGATTTGAGAAGAAGGGTAAGTTGATCCCTAGGTATATCGGGCCGTTTGAGATTCTTGATAGAGTGGGTGAGGTAGCTTATAGACTTGCATTGCCTCCAGGGTTATCCTCAATTCATCCGGTATTCCACGTGTCTATGCTCCGGAAATATTATGGTGATCCGTCCCATGTCTTAGATTTCAGCTCTGTCCAATTGGACAAGTATTTGACTTATGAGGAGAAGCCGATAGCCATTTTAGACCGGCAGGTTCGTCAGTTTCGATCTAAGAGTTATCCTTCAGTTCTAGTGCAGTGGAGAGGCCAGCCCGTTGAGGCAACTACTTGGGAGTCCGATTCGGACATGCAGAGTAGATATCCACGCTTGTTTTCCAATTCAGGTAATTTTCTATGTCCGTTCGAGGACGAACGTTTGTTTTAGAGGTGGAGATTGTGATGACCCAAAGGGTCATTTTATAAATTTAGACTTCGTTCCATGCTTAATAGCCATAAAAAGAGTAATTTTAAATACCTCAATTTGCGTGAACAGTCCGGACGTGAAACCGGAAAGCTTTTATGTGAAAATATGAGAAATAGTGATTTCTAGAATTTAAATTTTATAAAAGTTGACTTTGGTCAACATTTTGAGTAAACGGACCCGGATCTGTTCCGACGATCCCGGGAGGTCCGCAGTAAAATATGGGACTCGGGCGTATGCCCGGAAATGAATTCCGAGGTCCCAAGCCTTAGATATCAATTTTTGAAAGAAATTGTTTTACTGAAATATTTATGAAATAAAGAAAAGAATTAATGTTTGAAATTTTTGGTATCGGGCCCGTATTCTGGTTCCGAAGACCGGTACAGGTTTGTTATGATGTTTAAAGGTTAACTGTGAAATTTGGTTAAAAACGGAGTTTGTTTGATGTGATTGGGGCGTCCGGTTGAAAAGTTATGAACTATAAGAGTTCTTGATGAAAATGATGATTTTTAAGGTTTGTTTCATAGTTTTACGTGTTATTTTCATGATTTGATCGCACGAGCAAGTCCGTATGATGTTATTAGACTTGCGTGCATGGTTGGTATAGAGACCTGAGGGCTCGGATGAGTTTCGGATAGGCCACGGTATGTTTTGAACTTAAGAAAAGTTGCTGGTTTTCTATTTTCTGGTGCCCAGTTAATTAGTGCTACGCAATCGCATAGTGTAGATCGTGAGGGTCTTTTTTTATTCTATAAGATCGCGTAGCTATATCGCGATCGCATAGTGTTAATTTGCTGGAGACAACTTTTGTTCTATGCGATCGCATAAATTCTTCCGCGATCGCATAGTGTTAATTTGCTGGGGACAACTTTTGTTCTTTGCGATCACATAAATTCTTCCGCGATCGCATAGTGTTAATTTGCTGGGGACAACTTTTGTTCTTTGCGATCACATAAATTCTTCCGCGATCGCATAGTGAAAATTTCAGGGGGTATTTTTTTATTCTATGCGATCGTATCCCTTCTTCCGCGATCGCATTGAAGGCCGGACCCATCATATAAATACACTGTTAAACACGAACAAAACCTATTTTTCAACCATTTTTCGAACTACCAAGCCCTAGAGACGATTTTATTCCACAATTATCATCATCAAGTCATAGGTAATCAATTCTAAACTTTCTTCTTTCAATTCCTTACTGTTTTTCACCACTTTTAAAGCAAAAACTAAGAATTTTCATGGTAAAAATTGAGGATTTGGGTAGAATTAGGGAATTTTGTAAAAATCGAATTTTACATCGAATTAGGGTCGGATTTCAAAACTAATAGTATATTTGGGTTCGTGGGTTAATGGGTAAACGTAATTTGGTCCGAACCCCGAGTTTGGACCAAGCGGGCCCGAGGTCAGGTTTTCACTTTTTTGAGAAAACTTAGGAAAAGCCACGTTTTTCAATAAAGTTAGTTCCTTTAGCATAGATTGATGATATTGAGTTAATTATGATTATATTCGAGCAAGCTAGCGGTGAATTCAAAAGGGAAAGCCGTAATTGAGCAGTGAGTGGCCTACGAAATTGAGGTAAGTGTTTGGTCTAACTTTGACTTGAGGGAATAGGAATCCCCACTTATTTGCGATGTAAATTTTCATGTGTGTGGTGTATAGGTGAGGCGACGAGTATCTATGCACCACAAATGGTCTGTTAAACATGATCCCTTTTCCCGTTCCCAATTTAATTGATTCTTGTCTTAGTTGTTCTATGTTCATTTTTGTTTCCATAATTTCTTGGCCTTGTTATTTTGTTGTCAAATATTGTTGTGGTTATTTTGGAAGGAGTATTGGTTGTTTTAGCTGGTTCCCTTGTGGTATAAAACGGTTGAGCGGTTTGGCATTGTTTTTACGATATATATATAAAATTATATTTCCTGTTGGTTTCATGGTTGAGAAGTTATTGATGATATTTATGAGAAAAATACGGTTTCTTATTTATAATTGTTGAGACAAAAATATTATGAAAGGTATATTGGTAAAAAGAATCTTCACACGTAAATCTTGATGATTCAGCAGTCTACGTCGAGAAATGAAGACACGACAGCTGGATAGGACTCTATGAAGAGGTATGAGGCAAAGAGGCACGTAACATCACACCCACGGGTTAATTAGCTACGGAAGTCTCAACCTGATTGAGAAGATGAAGAGATATGGTCAAAATGTATCTGGGCGGAACAAAGGGCAGATTCAGAGATCTTCAATTAGTGATCCACACATTACACAACATTCACGCAACAGTTACAGTTACTCATTGTAACGTTACATTAATGTCATAATTAGTCATTAATGCTCAATCACTGAAAAGGGCAGACATTATATTAGGAAATTCCCTATATAAGGGAGTAAAATATAACCTGTAAGGGACATCCGAACTACTATTGCAATACAGTTTACTTTTCGTACATCTCATTGATTTTTCTTTATTTAATTACTTACAATAATTAGTCTTGCCATGGTTATCAGAAACTCGTGTTCATCCTAAAAATATCTTTGGTCAAAGGATCTAATTCTTTTGTTAAACAAATTGGTTTTGTTGTCGGTACACTGATAATATTTGTTTACTTTTCAAGAGATATCCTCTGAACTATGTCGAACTCCAACGACAACAACCAGCAGAGGAATGGAACCCCAGTTCCATCACCTTCAGGAACCCCACGTGGTTCAAGGGAACAATCCTTAGAAAGATCCAATAACAACATCGATAATAATGATCAAACGGTAGACTAAGATCGGGTAAAGAAAATGATTGCAGAGTATGTGAGCCAGGATTTGCAAGAATTTGCGAGGGGATTTCCAGTAGCGTCACCTGCACCACTGACACCACCCCCCAATAATACCATCACCATGGAAAATCCTCAGTATGGGTTGGCAAACTCAGGAAGGGGAGAGACTCCCAATGAATCTCTCGAAGCGAGACCAGGTATGTCTAATAACTGTGAATTACAGAATTTATTAATAACTTTGTAGAAATAGGTGAAGGAACAAAACGATCGAATCAAACAAATTCCTGGAGTACCACCTATTATCAAAGGCATTGACGTTGATAGATATTCTCAACAACCTTGGAAACCAAGCGCAACACCCCTACCTATTCCCAAGAAGTTTAAAATGCCCGACGTTCCTAAGTATGACGAGACAACCTATCCACGCGACCATGTGACTGCTTTTACCACCGGAGTGAAGGGCAACGACTTAACAAAATAAGAAATTGAGTCGATCCTAGTTAAAATGTTTGGAGAAACACTTACCAAAGGGGCACTAACCTGGTATTCTCTTCTCCCTGAAAACTCTGTTGATTCTTTTGCTGAGCTTGAAGATTCTTTCATAAAGGCACACTCCGGTGCGAAAAAAGTCGAGAAAAGGATGGAGGACAACTTTAAAATAAAACAAGGAGACACAGAACTACTTCGTGAATTTGTAGACAGGTTTCAACGAGAAAGAATGCTACTACCAAGGGTGCCTGATAATTGGGCAGCCATGGAATTTGCAGGAAATTTAAATGACAAAAGTTCTGAAGCCACGAGAAGACTCAAGGAAAGCTTGAGAGAATTCCCAGATACGACATGGAGTGATGTCTATAACAGGTACAGTACTAAACTTCAAATAGAAGAAGATACCATTGCTCGTTTGAAAGATGAAGATCGTATCGGTTCCAGACGTTCCGAATCAGAAAGGAGGTCAGGTAAAGATAGGTACGATCCTTATAGGGGACCTTTGGGAGGAGAAACTCATCTCAGGTTCGAAAACACTTGGTCAAAGTATAGAACACCAAGCAGAGATGCGGGCTCATACTCATCAAGATCCAGAAAGGATCGGGATGAACGAACTATAGGTAATGCACGAATTGGGGATCACACCTTCATTGTAAGTACCTCCGAACTAATTTTAGTATTAAGAAATATGGGTGATAAGGTTCGATGGCCCAAAGAAATGAGGTCAAACCCGAATAAGAGGAACCCAGATTTCCTGTGTGAATTCCATAAGGATCATGGACACAGAAATGCAGATTGCAGATTTTTGCAAGGTGAGGTAGAACAATTATTGAAATAGGGCTACTTAACAAAATTGTTTAGTGAAAAAGGTAAACAGGCATACATTAAGAACATGCAGGAGCCCCCAAAACCTCCATCTACAAAACGAACCGTCAACATGATACGCGGAGGTGAAGAAGTAAACAGAGTGGTCTACAAAGCGGCCACGAAGTTCACAATTACACACAGAAAGCGAGTTCGTGATAATATGGAAGCAGACGATATAACCTTCGATGATGAAGATATCGGCAGATTAATGCTTCCTCACAACGATGCTATGGTAATATCCTTACTTATTCATGACACTAACATAAAAAGAGTGTTGATTGATCCAGGTAGTTCAGTCAATATCATTTTTCTAAGAGTCGTGGAAGAAATGCTATTGGGGAATCAAGTAATCCCGAAGGCACGAGCCATATCGGGGTTTGATAGCTCTTTATAACAAAATAGGAAATTGAACTTAGCACTTATGCTGATGGAGTAATAAAAAATACCAGGTTCCAAGTCATCGATACTGACATGGCTTATAACGTAATCATGGGAAGGCCATGGATCCACGACATGAAAGCAATACCATCCACCTTGCATCAGGTAATTAAATTCCCCCCCCCCCCGAATGGGGGTTTCAGCAAATTAGGGGCGATCAGCAAACCGCGAGAAATATAAATTCCGTGGTACACTACAACAAAAAAGTTGAGGTGGAAGAATCAAAAGATGAGGGAACCTCCCAAGCAGGTAACACCGCCCAAACAGGTATGGAAGAAATTACTACCCAAATAGGTATGGAAGGTATTATTGATGAAACAGGTACGAAAGAAGATACTCAAGAGAAGGTGAATCAAGTCACCACGGAAGATGCATTGGACCACACGGGTGTAGATTCCAGAACGGACGTCATTCATGAACTGGAGGAAAACGAGCACCTCAAAACAACTACGGAAGAGCTCGAAGCTGTTCCATTGTTTGAACAAAAACCTGAACAGAAAGTGTATATAGGCACGAGGCTGAGTCCCGGTCGAAGAGGTAAGTTAATTGATTATTTAAAGGCTAACGCAGATTGCTTTGCGTGGTCCCACAAAGATATGGCAGGTATCCCACTAGAAGTGATGACTCATAAACTAAATGAAGATCTATCTTTCGTACCTGTTAAGCAGAAGAAAAGAAAGCAAGGACCATTCAAGAACCAAGTGATTGACGAAGAGGTACTGAAACTCTTGAAAATTGGTTCGATACGAAAGATAACGTACCCTAACTGGCTAGCTAACACTGTGGTAGTACCTAAAAAGAATGGAAAATGGA